>JAECUM010007476.1:0-33052 GCA_016617855.1 Megalonaias nervosa | reverse complement strand
ATATATATATATATATATATATATATATATATATATATAGTACAGATACAGTTATTTTGTGCTTTCAAAAATTTTCACCGTTTTCTATTGATACAATGTCAGACTTGTGTGGTATAGGCCCTAATGTTACTAATACATCCACTCTGACTCCGCATGTTGTGTATTGCTGCTTCCGGTTTCATCATGTTGTTGTTTGCGCCTGTATTGTGTACAATTTGACACATTAACTAGTTTATCTTTTTTTTTTTGGTTTTAATTTACCAAATTGAAACAGTGATGCCACGAAACAGAAAACGATACTGAACATCAAAATTCCTATCATAGATGCAGTACCACATCTTGTATCAAGATCGAAAAGGTGGTGGTGGGGGTATGATAATGTTTAGTGATTTTCAAAAATTCAAAGAGCAAGTTTAAATGGGGTCTGAAAAAATCATGCATCATTAGTTTGGTTAAAACTAATATGACGACATATAAAAACCAATAAAATATCCATATAACTTCCACTGAAATAATCATGAATGACCAAGAAAAAGATGCTCACTGTAATTTTGATGATCCTGGGTGGGTACACTTTTCTGCCTAATTTTGCTCTCACCAAATCATTTCCTTCATATTCTTCATAATTGCTTCTCTGCACTTCTACTTACTTAGAAGAAATGATATTATTTTCATCTGTCCATTCCACAGGAATCCATGATTTTTGTTCAAGGTTTTTATTTGTTGCAGAACTGTTTGGGTGCTCTTTTTTGTGGGGAAAAGGAGGCTCAGCTACTGAAATCTCACGTGTATATTAACCAATCACATCTTCTTTCGGTCATCAAATCAGGATAATCATTGTTTATGGCAAATTGGCAACCAGTATATGCAGTTTATGACAGTAATGGACAAAAACGTTAGAACAAAGCCATTGAAAGCTTTTATATTACATTTTGTTCATTCTGACCAGAAAATATTTTCTCATATTAATCCAGAACTACTCAGGTTAAGTACAGAAGTATTGAATAAAAGATCTCTATGAACATTTATACAGTATCATTTTTAAAAATAATTATTCACCTTCATTTATATTTCACTAATATTGTGAGAAGTTTGTATGATGAATTTTCATGAACATTTTATGAATATAATGATATAGAAATTTCATATACATTTTTAAGAAGTATCTTGGTGGTGCATCAAAGTACTTGAATTGTTCATGAGCCAAGTTCATGACATTTCAGGAACTTCAAAGATATTATAATAGTTTGTAAAAGTTCATCAGTGTGTTCATGAACTTCATGTATGATGCATCAAAATTCATGAAGTGTTCATGAACTTAATTGTGGAACTTTCATGAACATTTTGTTCATGAACTCAAATGAACTGATCATGAACATTTGAAGAACAGCCATGCACATTCATGAACAGTTTATGAGTGTTCATGAAGTTATGAATTTGTTCTTGCAGGGGTAGTAGACTTGAATTACATGCAGTTCCAACAAGTCGGGTCAGTCTTACTCATGATGGCATCCTCATTAATTGCCAAGGACTGGCTTCCTTGCATGAATAACTTAACTTTTGTTGTGAAACCTCTGTTTCGTATAGACACATCAGCTGAAGGCCACCTACAAGACCCCAGTTCAGTCTTTGAAGTGGTACCTTAATAAAACAGCCATTGCGTCGAGGGAGATCACGCCTCTTTCTACCTCACAAGACAGGACAGGAGGATATATCAACACAGACTATCTCGTCCTCGATTAAGTGGGTTATTTGTTTGGCATATAGAGAAATAACCCCAGCTCACATGAACCTGTTATGTGTTTCAGCTCATGAGGTTATAGCAGTTGTCACCAGCCTAGCATTTGTCCGGAAATGTTCACTAACCAACATCATTCAAGCTGTGGGATGGAGATCTGAGTCAACATTCTCTAGTTTTTTATCTCCAAGATCTGTCATCCCAATTCAGTCTTGTAGAACCTATATCTGCAGCTCAACAAGTCACCCTTCCAGATCAGTCAACAGCTTCTTAAGACTTTGCTTCACAACTTAAGCTGGATTTGTGGAGGGAAAATTTTTCCCTCTTTGAAGCCATGCCTCAACAGATGGAGTCCTTTCCAGTTGGGTTACCTAGAAGCTGTCTCACATACCTTAGGGGACTGGAGATGGTATATCTGGAGTAATGGGGTAATTGGATGTACCTACCTCCACCTCTTACCTATTCTCCGAAGGTATTATGATTGGGTAATGTATTTAAAGAAGAAACTAATTTTTCCTAGTAAAATATGTTTCTTTGAGAATACTTACCCGATCGTAATAATACACACTCACCCTCCCAATTTCCCCAAAGTTACATCCATAGAGAGCGTGCCTTCTGCTCCATTAATAACTGATAGGTTCTTAGACTTTGCCGCAAATTTTTATACCTAATGGAAGATCACTCTGCCTGATCACCACATAGGCCAGCAGATATCTTTTAGCTCCCTTTTGCTAAAAGTAGTATCTGGGAGGGCTGGATTTGTGGGGTATTAGTAGTTCTCCTAAGGTATTACGATTGAGTAAGTGTTCTTGAAGAAACATATTTTACTAGGACAAAATTGGTATCTCCCTGTAGCTATCCATTGTGCTCTAATTATCAATATTCCAATATCTCCTTGTAGCTACACATAGTGCCCCACATTATTAATATTCCAATATCTCCTTGTAGCTACACATTGTGTCCCAAATTATCAATGTTCCAGTATCTCCTTGTAGCTACACATTGTGTCCCTCATTATCAGTATTCCAATATATCTTTGTAGCTACACATTGTGTCCCTCATTATCAATGTTCCAATATCTCCTTGTAGCTACACATTGTAACCCAAATTATCAATATTCCAATATCTCCTTGTAGCTACACATTGTGTCCCAAATTATCAATATTCCAATATCTCCTTGTAGCTAAACATTGTGTCCCAAATTATCAATATTCCAATATCTCCTTGTAGCTACACATTATGTCTCAAATTATTAATATTCCAATATCTCCTTGTAGTTACACATAGTGCCCCATATTATTAATATTCCAATATCTCCTTGTAGCTACACATTGTGTCCCTCATTATCAGTGTTCCAATATCTCCTTGTAGCTACACATTGTGTCCCTCATTATCAGTATTCCAATATATCTTTGTAGCTACACATTGTGTCCCTCATTATCAATGTTCCAATATCTCCTTGTAGCTACACATTGTAACCCAAATTATCAATATTCCAACATCTCCTTGTAGCTACACATTGTGTCCCAAATTATCAATATTCCAATATCTCCTTGTAGCTAAACATTGTGTCCCAAATTATCAATATTCCAATATCTCCTTGCAGCTACACATTATGTCCCAAATTATCAATATTCCAATATCTCCTTGTAGTTACACATAGTGCCCCACATTATTAATATTCCAATATCTCCTTGTAGCTACACATTGTGTCCCTCGTTATCAATGTTCCAATATTTCCTTGTAGCTACACATTGTGTCCCTCATTATCAGTATTCCAATATCTCTTTGTAGCTACACATTGTGTCCCTCATTATCAATGTTCCAATATCTCCTTGTAGCTACACATTGTGTCCCAAATTATCAATATTCCAATATCTCCTTGTAGCTACACATTGTGTCCCAAATTATCAATATTCCAATATGTCCTTGTAGCTGCACATTGTGCCCCAAATTATCAATTTTCCAATATCTCCTTGTAGCTACACATTGTGCCCCAAATTATCAATTTTCCAATATCTCCTTGTAGCTACACATTGTGCCCCAAATTATCAATATTCCAATATGTCCTTGTAGCTACACATTGTGCCCCAAATTATCAATATTCCAATATGTCCTTGTAGCTACACATTGTGCCACAAATTATCACTATTCCAATATGTCTTGTAGCTACACATTGTGCCCCAAATTATCAATATTCCAATATCTCCTTGTAGCTACACATTGTGCACTTTAAAGAAGAGTATGGCAGTATAACTGAGGCTCTTAACCATCCAGATGGTCTGGCAGTACTGGGCTTCATGTTCAAGGTAAATTACAGAAACACTCCAAGTGTTCACACTCATGCATCCTCTTGTTAAGTGAAAAATCAATCCAAAACAAACATGCAAAACAAAGCATTAATGTCATTTTTACTACATACAAATATGTGCGATTCCGAAGTTTTTAACAGTAAATCTTGAACCATCCTGATACGCTCTTCTTTTTTTTATTTACAATGTATTAAACTATAAAGTCATGTGATAGTATGTATTGAGTTTAATGATTATGTTTTTTGAAGGTCAACAGTCACATGATCTGTAGTGTTCTTGCTAATTTAGAAGTGCATAAATTATTCAATACCTATGTTAATGTTATTCTGTTATAAACAAAGTTTATATCTAAGTGAATGAAATCAAATTTAATTAGAAAAGATAAAGGTACAAAAATTATCCTACATACTCACTTATAAGTGAAGTCCAACTGCAGACTGCACATACCAATAATGTATGATGTGCATGCAGGTATGGGTCTTTGTAGTTTATTAGAAGAAATCAGTAGAACAAAAAACACAGACCCTGATCTGCTGTTTTGCAATGGTAGTTAAAGGTCTATGTTGTTTGCAGTTAGACTGGGCTTATTAGTGAGTATATATGGTAAGTGTAGTAAAGAACTTTAATAAATAAATCCTGGATTGCTATTGCTTATGTATGAGATGAATTATACATTTTTTACAAACCATGTGATATCATTATTTGAGATTTCAGTAATTAAAATTGTGTAATTGAAATACAAGATGCATGCTGAATGACTAGGACTATAATTTTTATCAAATGTGAAAACAAAAACAAACAAAAGGCATGCAAATTATAAAAAGGACTTTAATACCATTGCTGCCTAAGCTATGGTGTTATAGAGCATACTGGCAGAATATGTAATGAATGTTGGAAAATTTCTGTTCACTAAACAGCTTTGATTCCTAAAAAATACACTTAGTTTTTATATACAGCTGGTATTTGAATTGCTGTAGAAAAAGTCTGAAATTAAAACTGTTTCATATTCTGTCATCTTCTGGTATGTGCATGGTTGTACCAAGACAAATTTGATGGCACCAGCCCTGGATGTAGAATTTTTAAAAAAATATTTTCTTGGAAACAATAATTTTGTCATCTATAATGTAATGTTTCAAGTTTTAATTTCCTGCCATGATATGTATAGCTGCTCATCATTTCTCATATACAGATGTCTTTTCAATGTGTCAGTTTCAATAAGTAATATGAACATTGTCTGATGTACATGTTTACACAATTTCAGGTGAGCTCTGCTGACAGTGATTCCTATGGAAACTTACTGAAAAACAGTTCTGATGTGTCATATTATGGTAATATTAAGTTAAAATATATTTCATTGAATCACAAAATATAAATATCACTGGTGAAAATGTATGACTATGACTATCACTTGAATCTTTGCAGATTGGTATAAATTTTGTGTTTCATATGTCTTCATAAATCAGTTTATCTGCCATATCTTTTCCTTCTTTAAGTTCTCCACATTGAAAATTGAAATGTGTTGAAAGTTTTATAAGAATGGGTTTTTCTGGATCATGCAGACATGCCTACCATCCCAGTCCCTCCATATTTATTCCAGAAAATCAGTTAATGATCACTGTGTTCCGGAAATACGGATTTTGTTTGCACATCCCAGAAAAGGCAGCATGGAAAATTTGAAACTAAGCAAGACCAGCATTAACAAAAAAAAAGAAAGAGCCAATGCACATGCAAGTAATCTCATTTCATTTCAGTGATCTCCGATTTCTAGATTACTGCCTGAACACATGCTGATTTTCAATTTATCAAACCGGAATACCATGGTGTAATGGATTGTGGGTATTCCTAAAATTTGTGCAGTGTACAGGAACCAAATATGGTAGTCATTAAATTCCACTAAGTTATGATTGCTTCAACTTCAGAACTAATTAGATTATTCATTATGTTCAGATATTAAATCATAAACTTAAATAAAACTGTTGTGAAAAGTAATAATGTTCAAACCTTTGCAGGAAAGAAGGTGAATAAAGGACACTGAACTTACACAACTGATGATATAATTGTCTGGTTCCCTGCTTTTCATGATACCATGCTTTGCATTCCTCTATATGAAGGGTACCGCAGTAGAGGATCAGGTAACCAGACTAATCATAAAAGACAATTGGATTTCCTTGGAGGTGATCCCTATTGTTCTGTATTACATACCATATTTGATCACATCAGAAGAGTTTTGAGTGCATATATAAATGGCATCCAAATGAAATTTGAGTGCTTTAGAGGAGGAAACATCCAATAAGAGAATGAACGATAGTAATAGTCTAACTAAGAAACCTATTGTAAAAAGAGCCGGGACAAAAGAGTACAGTTAGAAGTGGTCATTCATGAAACCAGGTGTGAAGGGTGTAAACTTTGCTTTAGTGAAATTTGCCATTCAGAATTCTCAGTTAAATATGGCAGCAACAATGACTGTCAGCATCATGTAGTCTCTGAGAAATGTGAAAAACACTGCTTTATGGTAAAATACCAAAGAACATAATAAAATTAATGGAGTTTTTTGTTAGGGCAGGGAATGATGAAAATGAAAAGGACTTGATTTGGGCTGAAGTGACATTAGCTGAGTTAATCACAACTGAATTTGCTGTTGTCATTATTGGATTGGTTTGCAAATGCATTTAAAACAATGTATAAAGCCTCAGAAGTTGCACAGCAGTTTTAGTGCTTGAGAAGCGAGAGAATGGCGATTCTGAGAGAAATTGCTGCTGCAACATTACTCAACTTGGCAGAGAGGATGAAATCTAGGCCTTTCTCTATACCAGCAGATTGCAGCAATGACAGCGGAAGCAGTAAATTATTTCCTGTAGTTACAAGAACAGCTGATCTTGATTCTCAGGAAGTACATTCTTACATTCTTATGTTCTAGCGGTGCCTGTCTGTGAAGGTTCTGGCACAGGAGAGAAAATATTTCCCCTGATGGAGTGAACACTCCAACTGCCTCTTATTCCATGTGAGAACTGTTTGGCACTAGGGTCTGATGATGCAAATGTAATGATTGGGAGAAAAAAATGAGAAAACTGACAATTGTACTGTGCTAATATCTCTAAATTTAATTGCTTATATGATTTGTCCCTGAAAATATTGTATACACATTAGACACCTAGTCTTGGAGCATCATACTAGAATAAACCTGAACAGTGCAAACAGGATGGGATTTGTCCCTGAAAATAGAGGTCTGCCTCAGATTTTGACATTCTATGTCCTAGAAACAGCAGTTTTAGGGTGGGCATGACTGGCCATGGTTAAATTTAAAAACAGTTCAATCAGATAAAATACAGGATTCACCAATAAACTGTTTTTAAGAAGGAAAAATAGTTAAATGCCAATATCTGTTGCTTTAAAAAAGATTTACTAATCATATACAGTGAGGTGTGCTGATAAGCAAATTCTTAAGTGTTTTTGTAACCAGACTGGTCCAGAATAGATTTACAAATTGTGAGAAAAATACATAAACTTAACACAATAGTGAAATAAAATGTTTTAAATTACATTTACAAAATTTTAATTATTTTTTTTTCCTGGTGACCTTTTCAAAACTCCATGAATGGTGATTTTAGGATTACCTTTGGAAAGTCTTTGGAATTGACGATTGTGTTACTTTTGAAAGACAAACAAGGGTGATGGAGGAAAACAGATGAGCAAAAAATAATTAATACTTTCTGCTGTCAACTTGTCTGTATCTAAAAAGTCTATCCTAAAACTTGTAGAAATGGTTTTAGTAAATAAGCTACATTAAAAATTATTCCCAAATTAATTTTGGACAAAAGTTGCAATAGCATATAGTATCAAAACAACATTATGCATAGCAAAAATTGTGAGACAATTAAATTCTTCTTTTCAACAAATGCTATAGGAATTACAATACATAACAGGTATTTTAAAACGCATTAAACATTGCATGTATTATGGAAAAGGTCTTAAAATCAGAGAAGCTATGAATAAGTAGATGTTTTGACAACTTGACAACTACAACATCTTGGGTATGTAATAGATGTTGCCATGGTGATGTAAAGTTTATTTGCATCCTGTCGGCTATACTGTTCAAGGAAAAAAGCTCAGGCTTATCCATTATCTGTTTATGCTGTATAGTTTGTTATTTTGACAGTGTCCCTTATTTTTAAATGATACAACTGATACCAGCAAACACCAGAATGTAGGACGTATACATTGGTCCAAAATAACACCATTTTCTTTTTGTTTTCTTCTGTTTCATTGCTTCAGATCACTCTCCATTGTTCATAGCCCTCTTCTTTTTTTTCAGTATTTTTATCTTTTATCTCTTGTGACATAAATTATTCTGTTCAAACTTCTCTGTGTCCTATGGTTTTCCTTGAAGTACTAAATTGTTTGATAGTAACTTGAGGGCTTCATCTGCAGTTATTTTTCTCTCAGCTTAGCAATGCTTTCTTGGACAATAGTTTTCAGGTTCTTGTTTATCCAGTCCTTGTTACTTTCCTCCTTCATGTGCTGAAGATACCGTAACACTTAGCATGTTCATAAGTTATGTTCCTTTAGGTGTTGAATTCATCTATTTCAGTACAGTATTTGTTTTTCACATGCTGTGTTAGGCTCCACTTGCCCCATGTTGTGTGAGAGCACTAAGTGCTGTGTTTGAGCACATTGACTGACTAAGTGCTATGTTTGAGCACATTGACTGACTCCTATAGGCAGGCCCGGCGCATGGTGTTTTTCTTGCGTGTGCGATGAATGTTTGGCACCTTTATTGAAGATATTATCGAAAATTTCCACAGATGTCAGAAGAGTTGGCACATATTATTTGGCGGTGGTGCCTGTGTGCATCGCACACTTCGCACATGCAACCAGACGGGTCTGCTTATAGGTAGTGAAAAATATAACCGCATGTCACTAAAAGTTACTTGTTGTCACTAATAGTCACAAATTAATAGTCACTAATACTCATTAAATCTCACTATTTATAAAGTTTCTAATACCATTAGTCACAAAAAGTTACTAATTTACCATAGCAGTACTACGGTATGTAATTGTAATTATTAAGTTGAGTTAGAACAGATTTCATTGAATAAGTTTTATTCAATATATATATGTCAGTCAGAATGGTTGCGAATGCAGTACATGTGCAAAGAGATTAGACACTGATTGGAATATAACTGTTATAATCCAGAGAGGTAAAATGTTAGTAGACTGTAAGTGCATAAAAATGATTAAACTCAATAATTTATTGTGTATACATAAAAAAACAACTTTTTTTCAAATTTAAATTTGTCAGAAATTCAAGTTTCATTAATTACTTATTAGGATGTATGGAGATATAAATTATTTACAGCCATACATGTATCTTGCCTTGTGAGTCATCAAGAATTGCTTGTGGCCACTATGGGGTCATTATTTCTGATCTGATTTTGGTATATGAGTTTATAGCATCAGAATCGTGCACAAGTTGATCATGCATCTGATTAACCTTGTTACCATTCTGAAGGCCATATTTCTGAACCATCTTGGAGTAAATGCTTATAACAGGTCTTGGAGCAAATGCTTATAACAGGTCTTGAAGGAGTTTGATAATGAATAAGATCCACTAGCATGTTGATTATGAATCTGATTGGCTGAGCTTGTTAACATTCTGGAGGCCACGTTTCAGATCTGATTTTGATGAAACTTGGAATGCATGTTCATATCGTTAAGATCTTGGACACATTTAATAATGGGTGAGATCCATGCTTACTAATTAGGTCATCTTGCACCTGACTGGCTGAGATTGGAAGCCATATTTCTGACCAGACTCTGATCAAATTTGAAATATATACATATATCATCAGGATCCTGGATGAGATTAATAATAAGTGTAATCAATTCATAAATAACTAGGAAGTTTATAACCTTTTACTTTGTCTTTTTCAGCACAAATATTGTATAATTTGATCAAAACTTGAATGCTCTTTGTGAAGTAATTAACATTTCAGAATGATTCATTTAAATACTGAAAAAGTGTTGGAAAGCAGTAGCTGTTTAATTGTCCTCATTTCTCTTACAAAAGTAGCTATAATTTGTACAATTGTCCTCATTTCGCTTACAAAAGTAGTTACATTTTGTTTAATTGTCCTCATTTCTCTTACAAAATTAGTTATAATTTGTTTAATTGTCCTCATTTCTCTTACAAAGGTACTTACATTTTGTTCAATTGTCCTCTTTTCTCTTACAAAAGTAGTTATAATTTGTTTGATTGTCCTCATTTCTCTTACAAAAATGTAGTTATATTTTGTTTAATTGTCCTCATTTCTCTTACAAAAGTACTTAAAAACCAACCGCAGATCGTTACCAACAGTAATTGGCAAATTTAATATTCACACATCTGCAAATTAGTCACCATGAAAATCCCTATCCATGCAATTTTTTTCTTCACTGTTGTCTATAAAAGCCCTTGTATCATAGATAAAATACCAACTTTATTTTAATTTCAGAGTATTTTTCTCATACATTTTCATAAAAGTCGATTCTTGATCAGTCCAGTCATAAAATTGTGGTCCAGAAAGGCCCACAAATTTGCAGCACATCTTGCTCTATTTGAATATTAAATCATATTTTTTTAAAACTCTTAACTAATAATTCTGATTTTGATTTAAAAAAAATATTTCCCTCATTGTTTCTTTAAAAAATTTGATTTTGTGTCACTCCAGTTTTTACCACATTGGATTATTTTTAAATTCAACTATGGTTCAGAAATGAGAAAACTCCTGCTATCTTTGAAAACACGATCTTATTTTATTTGCAGAAATATAACTGTTAATAATGTTTGTATATGGAAAACATTGCAACTCATAACCAGTGTTAAATTTATTGTTTGAGACCTGGGGGCATTCAGAGAGTTTTGTAAAGAGCTAGTTACTGGAATATATATTATACTGTGGTATTTCTGAACACACCTCAGTAGCTGGAAGATAGATTTACAGCAAAATATCACTATAGTATATTTGTTAAATAATTTTTAAAATAAAGAATCATTTCGAGATAAAAGAAAATAAAATATCTCAGCTCAAATGAAAATTGCAGTCCCCTTTCCAGTAAGGGGGTGGGGATTTAAAGGGCAGTAGATGAATAAAATTTGTGTCAGTAAAACACTGTAACTGAAGTTGGATGATTAAGTTTACTCTATAGATGACACCATGTGACAGACAGCATGCTGACACAAGAGAACTTGTTGATAAAAACAAAATAAATGTTGACACTGAGGCCTACAATTTACTAGCTACGCTATTGATATAATACCGGTATGCAGAGAAAGTTTGAGTGGTATGCCAACACCTGGGAAAGATATTTATCAGAGAGTGCCAATAAACATAAAAGACACATATGCAACAAATGAGGAAGTATTTAGTGGACATGAAAAATTACATAAAATTCCCCTCCTGAAAATCTATGGATGATTTGCAGTCATACAAAGGAATACAGGTAGTACATTAATGTATGCTGGTAAATTATTTAAAAAAATGACATTTCTTTTTAATCCAAACTTTTGCCAAAGGTTGGCTTTGCTGGAATATCCTTCACAACATACCATTTGGCCACCACATTGGCATATGTGGCATGTGTCAGACAAGTGATTTAGGCCACCACATTGGCATATGTGGCATGTGTCAGACAAGTGATTTAGGCCACCACATTGGCATATGTGGCATGTGTCAGACAAGTGATTTAGACCACCACACTGGCATATGTGGCATGTGTCAGACAAGTGATTTAGGCCACCACACTGGCATATGTGGCATGTGTCAGACAAGTGATTTAAATATGTATCATAAATATAATTATATTCAAAAATAATTTGTGACATTTTTTTCACATTATGTTATAATGAGAAATGAAAACATGCTGTTAGTATCATTAAGTTCTTAAGAAGATTACTCGGGAATTTCTGTAGATTCCTTATTGACAGTATCTACCAAAGTACTGGTACATTGAAAAAGTACTGTGGTGTGTACCACTGGAAAAAAAATATAGCAGTAACCTGGTGTACCAGTAATACTGCACATTAAATTTGATATAATTTAGAATAAAAATGCAGTGTCATATATCTTTTCAGCTTTAGCTCCACTTACTAAATGTCATTTTGGATTCACAAAACAAAATTAAATGGAAAAAATAGTTATTTATCTCTCTATATTTACAGGTGAGAGCACTAACACCAGCTTCATCCAACTGATGCAGCTACTACCAATAAAACAAGAAAACTTAACATTTTTCCGCTACAGTGGAAGTCTAACCACACCACCCTGTACCGAGGCTGTTATTTGGACCATTTTCACAGAGCCTGTCTCCATTTCTGAAAAACAGGTACTGGCTGAATAGACATTACTGTTCAGATATAGCAGTATGTTTCATTAGTGTTGATTTGTTTTTGTATCTGGGTAATTTAAGTAGATGTATCATTAGACGAAAATGAAAACTCTACCTTTGTCTTTGAAAATGCATTGGTTAAGGAACATCCATTTTTGTTGACTAAAATATATCAGATGCTTCTAAAGTTTTTGAAAGGTTTGTACAAATGCCACTATTGAACACAAATTCAGTTTCTGTGAACATTTTCTGGGTAGTAAAATGATTTACCTTTTAAATTATCTTTCCACCAATTTAAATAAACAAATAGACCAAGCTTTTCATGGAAATGATGATGAAGTATATGATTGATTGATCATTATTTAGCACATTCATTTTTAAACCATTAAAAAGATAAATGCTTAAGTGACTGATGAAATGATCACAAAAATGAATAAAAACATTCAGATTATCACACATTTTCTGCATAAAATGTAAAACTGAGTATGCATTTCAAAACAGATTTGTGAATCTTTTTATGCAATTGGATGACAACTTTTCACATATTCTTATATCACCACCAGCACCACCCATAGAGAAAGATTGAAATTCTTCCCTACCAAGGTCCCTGACCCATAAAAATTGTCATCAGACATGCATATTTTCAAAGATTCAAGGATTCTGGTTTAAGGGACTTGGCATATTTTCTTGAAAAAAGGGGCTGTCAGCCAACTGTTCAGATAAAAACTGAATCAGTTTTGAAGGATGAAAAATTTACCAAATTTGCTCATTCACCTTACTCCGCATCGACTTATACGCAGGCAAATACTGTATCAACTGAGAAAAAACATTTCAATTGCGCATATGCAAGGAATTTTAGCCCGTCTTGAAAATTGGGACTTGTCTCAGGGCTCAGACCACTAACTTATCTTCTGTAGACAACAATGTTACCTGGTGAGAAAAAAAAAAATATACTAAATGATCCAGTATACAACAGACATACTTTTTGATTGAAGATTGGAGGAAATGTTCAGAATAATCAAAAAGTAATGTGCTTCACATCTTATTTTCAAGATAAATGTCCCTAAAGCAGATTCATGGGAAAAGCTACCTAAATCAGCAGTTTAACATAGGGTAGGCACAGGATGATTTTGACTTACAAAAAGCAAATGAAAATGTGTAATTAAGTTTACAGACAGAATTAAAAATGACAATTACTGCCAATGGTGTGATCTCAAATTATTAACTACAGTATTCAATGTAAACCCCTCCCCCCTGTCAAAATTGATATCTTGCTGAAATAATAATGAGTGGTCTGAGCTCTTCAGTCTTTGTGACATTTTTAGTTTCTCAATGTTTAAATTTTCTGTGTCATTTTAGGCTTGGTACTTTTCTTTAGGTTAGGGTGATACAATAATTTTTACACATGCATCTTTCTGCCAATATTTTAGTTTCAATTATAGGTAAAATGTGGCTTTGATAATTGGGATTAAATGTGACCACTCTCTGTTTGCCATCTGTTGTCTTGGAAACAGTGATCATTACATGATTTATTTATGGTGTACTGACTAATGGTCAAGAGACTTAAATAAATTAAGGTAGCAGTGTATAATACAAGGTGGTATGGATAAATTAACCCACAGTATCACAGTTATTATAAACAGGACTGTCCTCGATGAAAGTCAGCTAATTGTATACCTTGTGGAACGCAAGTTTTATGGAGAGAAACTTTGTGATAGTTGGGTTTGAGATTACATTCAGTGTCATAGTTGTTAGGGTGACTGTCTGGCTAGGACTAACCCTGCATGGGTTTCAGCTTGAAAGTTTTTGAAAGCAAGTTATTTTGAGGGAAAATGGTCATTGGCCACTTTGCTGTTGATTCTGTTTCACACATTTAGGTCTCACTTTATAACCTTTATTGCTGTCATTTCAACAGTTATGTTTTGTTCTTGCTAAACCTTATTTCTGTCATTTCCATGGTTTTGTTTTGGTCTTTTTAAACCTTAGTGCTGTCATTTCCATCCTTTGTGAAAATGTAACTGAAATTTCAACGAAATCTCAGTAAAATTTCACAGAAATTCACTGAAATGTCTTTATTTTACCAAAATTATGATATTTCACCAAATTTCAGTGAAATTTCACTGAGATTTTGTGAAAATGTTTGAAAAAAAACAGTGAGATTTGTGATTTAGATTTCAATGAAATTTCATGGAAAAAATATCAATGAGCAAAAAGTACTTCACTGAATTTCATGTTAATTTATTGTTTGCATCTTATACATTTTTGAATGACTTGCAGCAAAAGTTTAATTTGCCATTTCTGGTAGCTCTAATTTTATTTACCATTTTTAAACAATAACTTCTTTGCACATTTTTTCTTAAGTTTCCTTTTTTAATAAATTGAATTGGGTATTTAACTGCCCTCTGACAACAAGGTTGTTTTCCATTTTAAAGCAGAATTCCATTTTTCTCCTGACCTGAATCCGATTTTCCTGGATATGGACCTTTCTTGTTTCTTCTCTGAGCCAGTTTTCAAATAATGGTCTGTCAGGTCCCATTCTCCAATGATCCTTATGATACTATTTGTTCCGTACATTATTTATCAGATGATCGCTGTAAAGAGCTTTCTGATTGGTCAAAACTTTGTACTTGCCCAATGAATCTTCGCACAATGGAAACTGATAGGAATGAGCATGCTTACCAAACATGGAGTTTTGAATTTTCCAGCAGGACATTGACAAAGTTTGAATAATGGTTCAAAACTGTGTGGAAATGAGAGTGGCTTGAATGCAAAAACTTAATTGGCCAATTTGCATGAAAACTGAATGCCAGGACTAGAATTTTGCGATTTTTGCCGTAAAGATTTGAACTATTACCATGGTTTTGTTTGGTATTGATTAAGCTTATTGCTGTCATTTCCATGGTTTTGTTTGGTACTGATTAAGCTTATTGCTGTCATTTCCATGGTTTTGTTTGGTATTGATTAAGCTTATTGCTATCATTTCCATGGTTTTGTTTGGTATTGATAATCCTTATTGCTTTCATTTCCATAATTTTTTTATGGTATTGATAAACATTATTGCTGTCTTTTCCATGGTTTTGTTTTGGTGCTAATCTGTAATGGGGTTGAAAATATACAGTTTTGATTCACTGTTGGAGGAGAGGTTTGAATAGATGAAATAACCTTTGTCATGCAACTATTTTATTTACACATTTTCACCATCATTTTCAGGTCATGCAAGTACATGTTAGTAAATTGTGATGTACTGATTGTATTGTAACATGTTGATTGTATTGTAACATGTTGATTGTATTGTAATGTATTGATTGTATTGTAATGTATTGATTGTATTGTAATGTATTGAAGTCTTGTGGATTTTCATCTACAATGGTGCATGCCAACAAATAGACCAGATTTAATACTATTTATGGATAAAAAAAATTACAGATCTCTGTTCATCTTCCATGTTCATGTATTCAGAACTTAAATTAGATCTACAAAAATCCTCAGAAAATCCAGAATCTAAACTCCTGTCTTGATTTCATTCACAGCTCCAGGAATTGCGGGATCTTCACCACATTCCGAAGCCATCAGTACCTGTGACCTATGGCACCATAGACAACAACTATAGACCAGTTCAGAGGCTAAATGGTAGACGGGTCCTCAAAAACTTCCAGTTCTCACTCAAATACTTCCAGTTCTCAGCCGCTTCCAGAACTGTATCTACAGGAACCATGCTGTTTGTAGTGATAGGCATCTGCTTTCTTATGATTAGGAATCACTGTACATCAAGTCATTTAATGTAAACAATCACGCCCGACATTGAAAACATGTACAAACTAGTCAGCTTTAGAAAGATGATTATCCAACTTCTGATCAGTATTAATGTTGACTGTGTGACTTGGCAGTTCTTGTTTTTCCACAACGAATGTTTTTCAGTATGAAACCAAGAGAACATATGGTAGTAATAATTTCATTGTGATTTTGTAAAGTGAAATCAGTCATATTATTTGTTGTAATAATTTTTTAATGTTGGAAAATACTGTATATATTGATGTTAAAGTCAATTCCAACTGCAATTATCGACCAAACTCTGCCATTACATAATGCACAATAGTCAGGGTCTGTGCTGTTTGACCGATTCCTCATTACAAGTTGTATAGACCCAGATCTGCCAGAACATTATGCGATGGCAGATCTTGGTCTATACAATTTGCAGTTTGACTTAACCAATAAGTGACTACAGACAGTACACAACTTTTAAAAACAACCTATCTCAAAATTGCAACACCAGCAACCCAATACTGTATATTAACTTTGTGGAAGATATCTTTCAAACTATGGCAGGCCTTTTAAATAAACTTAGATGGTTTTTAGCATGGTTCTAAGATTTGCACTGGGAAAGTTTTTAATGGAGATAAAATATGGTATTATGAAATAGGCAAGTCCTACTTGAAAGTGAAGCTTGCTGGACATGTGTTTCTGTTGACGTTGCATGACATCATGGAAGTGAGACACATTGTATCTCTCTTGAGTGTTCTTTGTTTTATAAATTAATTTTCCTGATCAGGAAGACAGATTTAATGATATTGTCATTAAACTGAGTTGTTTAACAGTGTGTCAGTACCATGACCATGAAAATGACTATGGCAAGCATTAATAATGGAAGATACTCCCATCGTGGAGTGCATAATTATGCACAGAGTTTTGTTACAGGATTTTTAATGACTGCAACAACATTATGGGATATAAGATAGTTCATGATATTGTATCGTGATGTCATGCAAGTGAAATGGCATTTTCACTATACTAGAAAAAAATGGAATAAAAAAAAATGCTTTAAATCCTGTAATAAGAACTTCACTGGCTCATTAAACTTCCTATTTACATAAACTAAAGGTCATTAATCGTATACCTTCTTGTTTGACAAGAAACTCCAGTCACATTACTGCTATGTGTGGTTTAAGTTAATTGTGAAGAACAGGGCATACATCAGTTATATTTCAGATATTAAATATTCAGAGATTTTCTATTTTTAGCATATTTATACATTAATAAACACAGGATTAGTCATGAGCATTTGTTTTCCTTTCTCTTTTCACATTCTGTTATAGGATTTTATACTTTTGTATGAATATTTCGTGATAATTATCCCTCACACATGCCCATCAGAAGGACCTAGCAGTTTTTTTCTTTTATTGGAATATTCATAAGTGCTTAGTCAACTTGAAATTTAGGTGTTGTAGTGCATGAATATTGCTTGCATTATATGAAGAAATTATATTTGCATCAAGCAAGCACAGTGATCAGACTTCTGTGTCAAGTTTGGCGAATGCAAGTTTCCTATTAAAATAAAAAGTAATATTTGGATGATTGGTTAGTTGTAATAAATTAGAATTGTGAAGGAACAGATCAAATAATTCACATGATAACCAACATAAATGAAGGACAAAATATATCCTCTTGTACTAAAAGGGTGGTGAAAATGGGGATGAACGTGTTAGGGTCAAAAGATCTGGGGGGGGGAGCGTGAGGGGAATTTAACGTGGTGATACACTCCCAGTAGCAATTGCATACCTTCTTGTCTGAGTTAGATTTGAAACAACCTTTGTGTTTTCTAGGATGTCGTTTGGCACCCTCATTCGGGTTTGCAAATTCAAACCACCACAATTAACACTGACTAAAACATGTCTCTTGACTGTTGGAAACTATTTGCAACAGCGAAAGATAGTAGTTTGTGTGTGCCTTTAATTGTCAAAGAAATATTATAGATCAACTTCAGCGGAGACTGCTTTCTTTCATGTGAGAATAGTATATTTAAATAATTTATATATATATATATATATATATATATATATATATATATATATATAACTCAACATATACAGTATTGTGAGAATAGTATATTTAAATAATATATATATATATATATATATATATATATATATATATATATATATATATATATAACTTGACATATACAGTATTGTGAAAAAATTCACTTTATGTGCTAATGCGAGAATTAAATTGCTCACCCAATTATTTGTGTAAAAGAAGAGGTTAAAATACTATTCAGTTTCAGTGCATCATATCAGTTCTTGAAAGAGGCTAAAACATATATAGTTTTTTAAATACGTATCCACAGCACTTAATAAAATTAACAAAATTAAGGATCATCCAAGCTTGATGTACACAGTACTGCCCTTTTAAGGCAAAGAGTCATCCAAGCATGATGTGCACAATACTGCCTTTTAAGATAGTCATCAAAGCATGACATATAGGGTACTGCTTTTTTAAGACAAAGAGTCAACCAGGCATGACATACAGGGTACTTACTGCCTTTATAAGACAAAGAGTCCTCTAAGCATGACGTGCACGGTGCTGCCTTTTAAGGCTATAAAATTTATTACCTAGTAGATGGAGTAATTCTAGCTGCAGGAATAGATATTATGTATTCCACAAAACTACTAGGTAAAGATAAGTGTTACTGTTGTTGTTGTAGGGTTTAACACCATTTTTCAGTGCAAGATAGGCTATACATGGCGGCCAGTATTAATGGTGGAGGAAGAACCCTGGAAAACCCAGGGAAGAACCACCGACCCACAAGAAGCTACTGGCAGGCTTTCTCATGTACCCACGTTAGCTGAGCCTGAGACTTGAATCCACGCAGACAGAGATGAGATGGCAATGATCCATAACGGTGAGAGCTTTAGACCACTCGGCCATTCGGGGCCCCAAAGATAAGTGATTGCAGAACTCGTTATAACTTGATGTTCTACTATCATAGGCACCAAAGAGTCAAATAAAGCTAAATCACTTTCAGACATGCTGCAGCAGAGACATGCAATCATGACTAAATTTAATAAAATTTATATTGATAAATGGTAAGGGAGAATATTTACCATGCATTAATAAAAAACAGGTTTCATTAACTTACAGTATGCATTACTGGAAAATATTTTACTTTACAATAGATAATAGAACTTACATGGGTATAGAAGAAGCATTAAATTGGTTAATCAAGTCTTATGAGTCAGTTTTCAATTGACTAATATACAAAATAATTAAGTAAACTTATTAACTTTTGAGTTGATCTATTTAATAGTTTTAAAAGTTAGAAAAATTATCTTACATTTTAGGCTGATAAAAATTGATGAAATTAAGAATGATTTTGCACATAAAGATAACATTATGGAGTGTAAAACAACGTATAAGATTTAACTTTATAGAGGTTGGTCTGCCAAATGTTTCTGGTGGAAATGGTGCTAGTTTGAGAGTTGCAGTCATTGAGCTTTGTTGACAAAGGTTTAAAAGACAAGATTGTGTGCAAGAAAGTTTTAAAATACAATGAAATTGTAAACTCTGTTAAAAACTCTGCTAAAAGTAAGTTGAATACTGTTGAGTTAAATAATAAGAGATAATGAAATAAGTCTTAAAGATTTTAATATTAGAAATGTTTGCAATGACACATAAGAAAATAGTAGTGCAAGATTTCTAGTTCTAGATATTAAAATAGTAATGCCAAGTTGTTATTGGACACCATAACCTAGTGATATTAGAAGAAAGTACAGTCTGAGAAAGAAATATACTTTTAACATTCGTCTGATAACAGAGATGGTAAATTTATACATTTCATTACAGAGAATAGCTTTTTGTTGTTTGGTTATTGCAATATCTTCAAGCCTATAAAAATCCCAAGAAATTTTTATATAAACAGTACGAATGAAACTCAGACCATATCAGTACATGATTGTTTCTATAATCTTGAAATGTATAATATGATAAAAAGTCTAGAAGGAACGACTACAAATGGCACACATGAAGAAAGCATAGATATTGAATACCATAAAGATACAGCTAAAGTTTTAGTAACTGATATATATATCCAACTACAGCTGTAAATTACTAAGACTTAATAGTATGAGATCTATAAATAATCGACCAAATTAGACATAGTTTGCGGATTTCTGAAGCCTAATGCTTATATATTTTTTTTTATCAACTAAACAATGCAAAGAATTGTTGCAATGACTCTTTTTGCGTAACAGTCTTTACCTATCCAAATGTATTTAATTTTGTATTCGTATTATATGACAATAATAGTACATAGCAACAATCACACACAGATACTCTAAACAACTTAAATATGAAAAGCATGCTTTAAAGTAATAAATTTTAATATTATGCCATTATGTTACATATATCTTTAGATTATGTCATGTTAATTAATTTCGATTGCACACTATATGTAAGCTTATACAAAGCAAATTAATTTGACCATTCATGTCTAATAGGTTTGGTGAAGAACAGTACCTTAAATTGGGTGTATATTGTGTTAGGTATCCAGTAATAGTTACCTTTCTATTTGCTTTTTATTTATGTATTTAAAGAGATACAATAAAATAAGAATAAGATAAGAACTCTTTCTGTCAGACTACATAGTCCATACATCTAAATTAAAATATAGATATAAAGTATAAGTATTTTAAACATAAAAGATCATAGATGCATTATGTACAAGTATAGCGAATATCGCTGTGATGTCATAGGGCATGATCACATGGGGGGTCCCTAGTCTGGTTGGCAGAAAGACCATTGGCTCACTCCATATTTCATTGAATACGCTTGTTTACTTATATATATATATATATATATATATATATATATATATATATATATATATATATATATATTATAAAACTCCTTTGCAGTGAAATTTATCCCAGTAATTATTGATCACAAAAAGTCTTTATACAAAGACATGCAATTATAGCACTTCAAAACCAATACACCCACCCACATTTAAAAAAAAAAGTTTCCACGATGGAACAACGATAAGTTCTATCGTTTTGCTGTTGATAATGAGTAGAACAACATTAAACAATTCTGTCTCCAGCTGCATAATGTTAATGCATATAATCTTTTATAAACAAAGGAAAAGTAAAGTTCAATGATAAAACCTGGCAACAGCTTGCATCACCTTCTTATTCTGCATAATGGGTTTATGATGATGATGATGATAATGATGACGAGAAATAGATAATTGTCCATAGCTATTACATGCTATCTTTCAGATAAAACTTTCATGGCAGTCAAATTTGTTTTATGAAAATTAACTTGTATCAAATAGGTCTTGTTCTCTCTCTCTCTCTCTGTCTCTCTCTCTCTCTTTATATATATATATATATATATATATATATATAATATGTATGCTGTATCTATGATATAGTATGAGATTTATAAACTTTTCATTCAAAGGATATGAGGCTTGCTGAGTTTCCTGTTGATGAAAATTTATGAGAGTGGCATATCATTGATATAGCATAATACTATACATATATTTTATTTATATCACATGTTGATACACATATTTGCCCTTTGAATGGAAAACAGAAAGGATTGTGATGAAACTGTGCATCATGTTAAATTCATTCAGAAAATGAAGATAATTTATAATTTGTGTCGTTCTTTTCATACTCACTAATGATTAATGAGAGAAATGCATCATTAATCTATAGGCCTAGAATTAACAGCATACAGTTCCAGTGTTTATATACACATATTATTACACATGGGTGGATCACAATTTGATATGCCAATAGTATACCAATGGTATATCAAATTGCTTTGTACCAAAACTTTAAAAGCCATGTTATTTTTAGTGTGTGTATATATATATATATATATATATATATATATATATATAAGGAAAGTGACAGTCTTAATGACCTAAATTTTATACCCAACATTAATATGGGGTATACAATTAGCACTGCCAATTCAATGGCTTAAGCTGATATATAGATCATCTTCCTTCGTTGCCATGGTGGTTCTGCCAACCAGAGCTCTGCCAACACTTGGTTATGACGTCATACAGGGAATCTTCGATGTGCACTATACAGATATATGTACAACAATGGACTGTGTCCGGCATTGTTAAGAATGAAGTAATGAGCCTAGTACAACAATGGACTGTGTCTGGCGTTGTTAAGAATGAAGCAATGAGCCTAGTACAACAATGGACTGTGTCTGGCATTGTTAAGAATGAAGCAATGAGCCTAAAACTATTATAGAATTTGATTTACTAAAGTAATAAAGAGCTTGAACTGCAAGAAAAAATAAATTGTCATGAATATGACATGGATAGAGAATGTGAGATTTATCTACACCTAAAAAATGGCAGAAAAATGATTTTCAAAGGTACTAGTTAGTTTAGTTTTAAGTTAATAAGGAAAGATGAAAAATGTAAGAATGATTAAGCACTAACTCAATATACAACGATGCCTTAAACTTGAACAATCACTAAAAACAAACTTTGCAGATCCTATAGAAAAATCAGATGCAGGTAATACAATACATGCTGATGCTCAAATGCATAAGTCTTTGGAAGATAATGATTTGAGCGGTATACATGTATGCAAAACTTGGAGTGAAATACTAATAATAATTTAATAACTTTGGGTCGTATCACAGAGAAATATATTAAATGCGCAGATTTCCCAAAACAAGTAGATGATAATCAGAAAGAGATCTGAGCTGAATCAAACAAGATCTTATTGAAAACATACACAACTTATTGGATTCAATTGAAGAAGAGATAAATGTTGAAATATCAGAAAAAGTGTAGCAGATAAATTCGTTTAGAGAAATTCACGCTATATTAGAATCATAACTTCACCATGTGTAGAAAGAATTGAATGATTAGAAGAAACGGAATACAGAATTACTTTCAAGGGTACAATAGAAAGATATGCCAGAAAAGAGCTACACTCAAGCATACCCTATCGTTGTCATGTCTGGTTGTCATGGCCTAAGTGTAAAACAGATGGAGACATGAGAAGGTCTTGAGAAAGATGGCAGATATGCTAGAGAGAAAATCTGAAACCAAGGGAGGTAATGTCCCTTGTTCATCCAATATGTTACTTTGTATCTTATAAATGACTGTGTGAATTTGGATGGTTTAAATCAGAAGCAACCAGCTTAATAAAGCAGTAATCAGCGGTAGACATTATTGCATATCTTTATGGGTAAAATTTTAAAAGGATAATTCTGTTATGAAAGATCTTTGCGAAAATGTTGGATTGATAGTGGTTGTTTACATAAAAGATACTGAGATTCCTTCTAACAGAAAATTTCTTAAAATCTTTGCATAAGTTTTTGTCTCTTATGCTTTATTAAAATTGTTTTATGGGTATGCTATTTAATGACTTTCTTGTTAGCTAATGGTATTCCATGTATGTTAAAGTAACTAATACCATATCTTCATCTATTATCATCTTTCAAATGAAATATCCTATTTAATTTTAAGCTATTTCTTTTCATCAGTACATAAGATTACAGTAGTTTTCCTTCTTAAGTTTTCCATCTGTTTTCCAATGACATAATTATTCATTAACTTAAAAAGAGTTTTTTTTTCAAACTCATTCATTGATTTTTGTCTCAAAGATTTATTAAGTTTATTATATGATTTTAACCACTGTTCTTGATCAAAAAGAACTGCTATATGAATCCTTTTCTTCTGAAACTTTTGTTCCTTGCCCAAGATATTGCTTCAAATTACAATAGTGAAAATCATATATTTTTCTTTCTTTTCTAACATGCAAAATAATTTGGGTACTAAAGGTTCCTTTCTATCTTCTATCAATATCATTTGCAGTGGAAATAAATTGTCCTTATTAGGAATTAGATTTCTGGTCTCAAACAATAGCCTTCAAAAGAGTTGTGCATATCTGCTGATACTTTCACTCCAGTTTATGAATAATCACTTAAAGACATTCATTTTTCTTTGATTTTGTTAAAACATTCTTCTTCGTCTGCCAAATATACAATCACACAGAAGTGAGAGGAATAAGGGGTTTTAAGTTTTTGGCTGTGACCACAGACATAGATAAACATAAGCAAACATAAACAAAATATTCACAAACGCATGCACAAATCTTTGGCAAATGATTAGTACATGTATATCTCTTTTCTAGAGATCTGGGTGGCCCTGAAAAGGGTCGTTGGGTTTCTTTCATTCCTCTCCCTCAGTGGTGGTCGCACCACCCTGGTTGGGCTCACAGGTTGCACGTCATTGTCAGCAGTTGTCTTCATTTCTTCTCCAAGATGTTTTCATTCAGACCGTGAGCCTAAAACTAGTCTCATTGGCTTCCGTCTTGATCCTTGGTTGTAGAATTTTAATCCTTTGCCAAAATTGAAAAGTGTCATCTTATGAAAGATCTCTGTACTTCTGGCTAGTTGTTAGTGGAGAATAGAGCAATTTTAAAAAAAAAAATAAACTGTTTCTACTATCCTTTTCCTTGCTCGGGATGGTTTTAAGCTAAGAAGTGTTGAATCTTGTTGATGGGTTTAGCTTTTTGATTTCATCCACTCTATGCCACCTTGTGTAGCTGGGCCAGATCATAATTTGGGATTTTAGCCTGCTTATACTGTATCATTTATATAGGTCAAGTTTGTATT
This sequence comes from Megalonaias nervosa, assembly GCA_016617855.1. Taxonomy (NCBI): domain Eukaryota; kingdom Metazoa; phylum Mollusca; class Bivalvia; order Unionida; family Unionidae; genus Megalonaias; species Megalonaias nervosa. The sequence goes on along the minus strand of JAECUM010007476.1, from coordinate 8,200 downwards.
TTAAATCAAGCGGTACTAATTGTTTCCTTTATGTATTTTGAAGGGGGGTTGTTAGATATTTACCGCTTTGTGTGGTGGGCCCTGATGGTCCTGGAGTTTGGTAACACTTATATTTTTTTTGTCTGGGGGTCAGATTAGTGGATACTAAATTTAGTCTATTTATTCTGAACCAACGATTGCTGCCTTGTGCAGCGGGGCCAAATGTTCTGGGGTTTTGACCACCTTGTACACTTAGCCACCTTGTGTAGCGGGACCTGACTTTGGAGGCCACCTTATATTAAATATTTATCCTTTAAGGTCCGAGTTATTGATGGTATTGATCCCTGGCCTTATGCCTCGTTTATCATATTTTTATTAATAAATTAGAGATTGAAGGAGGATGCATGTTATGTTACCATATATTGGAGGTGTTAGCGGGAAAAGGGTGCCAAAGTTGTAGCGGGAGAATAGTGCGAGAGTTGTAGAGGGAGTTACGTGGAGTTTAGATCAGAATTATTGGTTGGGGGGTGGGTGGGGGCAGGGGAACCGACAACTTTTAGGAGCGTTATTTCGCAAAATAAAGCTTCCTACGAAAATGAAAATACAAGCGTCAATAACGCTAAACCGAGACCTCTAACCGGGTAATTTTTTCTTTTGACGTTTGAGTGTAAAATTTGTATGCGTCTTCGTTTACCGACCCCTGGTGTAACACCAGGATATTCACCCTCTCTGCTGCCGTGTGTGTAAAAAAAAGTAACTGGTCTCTCAACCAAAAATCTTACCAAGACCTATCCGGTATTTTGCTCGCGGATCATTCAACGGAATAGTAATATATCCATACGGTGTTTTTTCTGCTCGTGAAAATAAATCACAAAATTTAACTAAACTGATGTCTCCGGAACACCAAGTCTGATGGATGTTCCTTATTGTGATATCAGCACCGTTAAAAACAAAAAAAAAATTACAGTTATTCGTGATAACTTTAGGTATTTGTTCGTAATGCTGAGCAACATAAATAACATCAGTGTTTTAATGCCTTCCTCGAGAGAATATTCGGGCCGGATTTGATTGTCTAGCATCACATCATCGTACACTACGAGATTATTCAACGTTCTATCAAGATCATCCACAGATGGTGCTTCATCAATATCGGTAATAAACTCAATAACATCATTTTCACCTTCATCCAATGATTTCACTTTATCATTAAGGTCTTTAAGTACTTCATAACATTGTTGATCATCTGCGGCTGGAGCCACTCAATACAAGCAGCAGGGAGTGTGAACCCTACAACTTTTTGCCTGAACCGTTAAGTAAAAATAAATAACAAAAAATAAGGGTCAAAACGATAAACCGAGCCTTCTAACTATATTATTACCTTTTAGTTTGAAAAACGAATAATAAATCTTTTGGGTTAGCTCATTTTTGTTACTTCATTTTTTACTTTTGCTTTAATGCGTTTAGTTTACTCGGTAGATCTCGTACAAAGTTGTAGAGTTCACCCTTCCTGCTGCTCATAGAAAGGGGAAATAATTCTCTAGCAGAGGAGGAGCAGAGTTAATCACAGATTAACCAAAGATTTTATCCAGACCTATACGATATCTGGATCTTGGGTCATGAAGATTTATTGTTATAAATCCGAACGGAGCAGATTGTGCTTTTGAAAAGAAGCTTTTAAACTTAATTATGTCCATGTCCCCTGAACACCAAGTATAATAAATATTCTGTAGAGTATAATTATCTACTCCATTAAACACAACCAAAATATTGCAGTTATCTCTGATCACTTTAGGTATCTGTGTATATCGTTGTGTAACATAAATCACGTCAGTATTTTTGTGACGACCTCGAGAAAATATTCTAGCTGGATTTGTTTGTCTGTCCAACATAACGTCATCGTACACCACTAAATTATTAATAAATCCATCTAGGTCATCTACAGATGGAGCCTCATCAATATCGGTAATAAAGTCAACAACATCATCACCATCTTCATTCAGCAATTTTGCATTTTCATTAAAATCTTTAAGTACTTTGTAACAGTGTTGATCATCTACGGATGGTGCTACTAAATACAATTTACTCCATTTTAACCATCGCATTATTAAATTTAATAATAGTTGTGTTTTACCCGATCCAGATGGACCTATTATAATCATTCTTATCGAATTTGGTAATGCTGGATGATGCTTCACTGGCTCCTGTTTTCGTGTCGCCGAAAAGTCAATTATATCCATATTATTAATAATATGAGTCTATATTGTGTTCGATGTAGATTATCTACACCCACTACTGGACTGACAACAATAATAACAAAAAATAAACGACGTGCATTAAAAGGTAAATGTGTAAAATGCGGTACGAAAAAATATAAATTTATCTCCATGTCTGATTCCCTGACAAAGTCAGGTACAAAGACAGGTGGAGATATAGCCGCTTTATTAGGAAAATTACCAGGAACTCCGTGGGCTAAATATGCCGGTGAGAAACACTTACCAGGATATAATTATTGTGGTTCTGGAACCCGACTTGACATCCGACTTGATGATCAAGATCAGCCAAGACCAGGAGAGTATCCAGTAAATAAGATTGATCAAGCGTGTCATGTTCATGATGTTGCGTATAAAAGTAAAGATTTACAACAAAGGCATCTCGCAGATGTAAAATTGATTCATGCATTAAATTCTATATCTAATAAATCTGTCAGAGATAAATTAGCTACTTTTCTAGTAAAATCTGCCATGAAAGGTAAAATAATGTTAGGGGCTGGTAATTAATTATATAAATATTATAATGGAATCCATTTATTATAGCCCAAGAGGATATTGGAGAGGTAAATCAGCTATTACTAAATTATCTGAAGCAGCAAAAGTCTCACGTTCTGTTGCTGCAGCGTGGTTAGCACGACAGGCAATATGGCAAATTTATCTACCACCACCTAAAAATATTCAATATGCACATTTTGATGTCAGCGTCCCTAATGAGGTTCATCAAGCAGATATTTTATTTTTACCACACGATACCATTAAAATTGGTAAACGTCAGTCACGCACATACAAATACGCATTAACTGTCGTTGACGTTGCAAGTAGATATAAAGAAGCTGAACCATTATCAACAAAGACAGCGTCTGAAGTTTCATCTGCGTTTGAACGAATTTATCAGCGAGGATCTGGACCACAAGATGGTCTACGATGGCCACAGTTATTACAGGTTGATCCTGGCAAAGAATTTCTTGGTACAGTATTATCGTTAATGAAGAAACATAACGTTAAAATTAGACGAGGACATACTGAAATTCATCGTGATCAGGCAATTGTTGAACGATTTAATCGAACACTTGCCGAGCGGTTATTTGGATACCAATATGCAAAAGAAATATCTACTAACTTTAAATCTGGTGAGCGATCTCGTGAATGGGTTGCAAGGTTACCAAGTGTGATAGCTGCATTAAATAATGAAATTACTCGTTCAACTTCCATGAAACCTTCTATTGCGATCACAAAAAAATATATACCCCGTAGTAATGACAGACAACAACCTCAACCAGTATTAGGTAATGCAACTGTAAGATATTTATACGAACCTGGTGAACTTGAAGGTGGTAAAAAAAGAACAACCGATCCTATCTGGAGCGTGACTACACATACAATTTCTAGTGTGGTTAGATCCACTGGTAGACCTCCAATTTACAGATTAGATTCTACCGCACCTCAACGTGGATTTGTACGTGAACAATTACAGGTAATCCCTGAAGACACACAATTACCACCACATACAATTACATAACCAGAACCAGGGCGTCCAGCGCCCCGACGTCGGTTACACTCAAGACAGGTCAGCATCACATTATTACGTGTATGACCAAGATCACTATTAATTCTATCTACGGTAAATTGTCTTGGATTATTATTCGAATATTGCCACAACATATTACAGTTACAACTTGCACAATTATTATTCTGTTGTGCTTTTAGTTTTATAATAAATTCAACATCAATATCAAAGTCACGCTTATTTTTTTTATCGCACTGCTTATAACCAGATAGTTTTTTTCTTATTACGTCATTGCTAACAGTCTGATCATTATTTTCTGTAAAATTAATAATAACCCTATGTAGTTGAGATATTCTTCTGACTCTAGAAACTGCGAGATAGACTAAATTCGACCATTCGATCCGATCATCTATAATCCAGATATTTGTATCAGAAATAGTTAACCCTTGTGAAGAGTGAATAGTTATAGCGTATCCTAACGTCCACGGTGATTTATTCATATTCAGCGCATTCTCAACGACATTAATATCTACTAAAACAATATCATTCAAGACAAGATTCTGTACTCGGACACTTTCAGTGTCTCCATCAGGAATTTCAACATCAATATTCTGTTGTCGAGTATCTGCTGGGCGATAACACAAGGGTACAGGTAGATCTGAAAACTTTTCTTTATGTAACAGAAATAATTTCTCCTGTAGTTCATCACGAACTATCTTTCTACTTGCAACTATTAAATCAGTGGGATTCCATAAATTTAGAAAATCACTCATAGAAGTCTCTGGAATTACTCCGCGCATTATTTCACATTGTACTCTGTCTGGTTGTAGTCTGATTAATCTTTTAAATTCCTTCAGAGGTTCATCAATAGCTCTATGGTCATCATTTATTTCTTCATAATAATCTACGTTATTCTTCAGCCATTCATGTGGAGACTGTCCAATAAAAGGTGGTGGTTGACCATGATCACCGCACATTATTATAGCAGTATTCTTCGTCAATAGCCATTCAAGAAATGTTTTTAATATTTCTAACGACACCGTGCATATCTCGTCCCATATAATATATTTAGGTATATATTTCTCACCCATTCGCTCAGGAGTCCATGTGTCTCCACACCATCTAAAGAAACTATGATAAGTACACGATTTTACTCCTCGTTCTTTTATTTCTCTGGCGAGTTTATGTGTCGGTGTCAAAACAATTATATCTGAATTATTATTCATGAATAATTTAATCACACGAGTTGTTTTACCTGACCCTCCACACCCATTAAGATAAACAGTTTTATGTCTAGCCACAGGATCACATACAGATGGTGCTGATGACTTTGATACTTGATTATTATTTTTGTAATATATTTTCTTAATTTCAACGTCGGCAGATTCAGAATAGCTAAGTATATTTTCTTGTTTTATTCTCCATGATCCCCATTCACCATTACCAAGTAGCGGTTTTAATAAATCTGTATATTTTTTATTTATATAAAACGAATCCGTTGCTACTCTGACAGCATCACGAGAAAATCTATTTATCATAGACAGTAGATTTATAGAAACATATGCCAACATAGATGATCTTAAATGAGTAAACTGCGGTGAGTCACCATCAAGATAACTCACAATTGTACCTAGTTTGGTTCCGTCTGACAAATAAGCATTACTCCGATTTATAAATATGTTTTTTTCTGTTGTATCAGCAATTATAAAATCGAGTTCAGCATCGTCCATAATTAATCTTGTACAATGTCTTTTATGATCATAGGCTCCTCCTTGAGTAAATTTACCAATTATCTTTCTACCAAGATCTTTTGCAAGTTTTTCATCATGCTCATCTCTGCATTTACGTATATTATTAGTAATTTTAATAATATCATCTTCATTAAGATCAGGAAATTCTTTCCTGGCATCATCAATATTAAATCTATTTGGTTCTGGTAACCAAATTTGTTTCTGTGGACTATATGATATAATGGCCTCACTCACCTGTAAAGATATTAAAATTCCAACATCAAGCATGTATCGCAATAGTACTATTGGAACCCAACATTTTTCTGAAAAATGTCTTCCAAACCAAGTATAAGTAATCGGATGGAGATTTTCTGCAAATTCGAATGATTCTACATGAGCAAATCCAGTTAAATCAAAATCTGGTAAATATCCGTTTATCGCAACTCTGGTCATCTCGTGTGATGGATGTCCGAATCTCTTAAAGTATTTAGAACATTCTCCGTATCCAAGAAAACTTCCAGGATAACACGCTATCATATCGACGGATATAACGTCACTATAGTTGTATTTAGTATTCCATAATCCTCCGTGTCCATATTCTACGCAGCTTTTATGAATATCTTCAAGAAATTCCGATCGTGTTGGTTTCCATAAATTTTTCTCCTGAGCGAAATGAGCCGCTACGGATGGAACTGTAAAACAATTATTTAATAATTGTCTAACTTTGACATCGTCTGAAGTATATTTCAGCGCAAGATTTTCCATTTCTACATTAAGAGATTCTATACGGTAAATGTCACCATTAGGCCGTACAAACTGATCGTAATTATCATATTCCGAACTCTGAAATAACCAAACAGACACAGGGTCACTTTTACTGATATTTTTGATAAAATCAAATATATGACCATCATAAAATTTAACTTTTCTATCTCGTGGAAATATTGTTACTGCTGAGGTCCATGCGTGCGAATTATGATCAATAATATCTATTGGAGCTCCATTTTTTGTGTATTTTGGTTTATATAAAATCTCTCCCGTCAGCGTTTTTACCGTTATTGGAAATCTTAATTTCTTTTCTAGTTCAGCGACATCTTTGATAGACGCTCCGGTATCTTTAACTGATTCTGCCCATTTATTTATTTTTTACGTCGTAAATCTGTTAAACCATTACCACGTATCGCGTTTGTAAAATGTTCTGTAACTCGTTCAGGTACACAGTTTATTCTTGACTCTGAGAGTTTCATAGGTTTTAGATCCCCGACGTCAGGTTTATTATTAAGCGGATATATTGCATATACGACTGCAGTAACTGGGTAGCTCCGTTCATAATATACCTTATCAATACCAGTCAGTATTCCGGGTTTAGATTTATTATTTAAGAGAACAATATTATTTCCTGATTGTATGTGTACTGGATCGCGCTTGTCACGAATAATCCAAATATCTTCTTTTGTATTTACAATAAATTTTATTAAAATAAAATATTTTTGATCATCAAGGTAATTAATAATTATTTTTCCTCGTTTGTCATTCATCATATTAGTAACATTTCCGACTCTGAATGTTGACCATGCATGAACTGCGCCATCGTCACGAAATTCATTTTTTGCTTCACGAATACGATCGGTTACATCCTCATCCGTTAATGCCAGATCTTGCATCAAATTACTATATTTATATTCTGATAGTCTGTCAAGATCAAATCTAGCATGGGAAGGTTCAATTGCCGATAATTCGTTCATATAATTAAGACAAGTATTTAAATTAAAATTTTAGTATATATATAATGATTGAAACAAAAAACAAATGTGCTTGGCTCAGAATTGGATATACTTCTCTTTGTAATAAACCGTGCGTGAACAAATGCTGCGGATATCATATGCAAAGCATCAAAAATGGAAGTACAGGACCAATACCGTGTATTCAATGTGGTGTTGGAGTCAGAGGAAAAACTCAATTGTGTCTAAAATGTGGCGGAAAAAAATATAGAGAATTAAAACGATATTATAACAAAAAAAATAATACATCGCCAGGTAAATCTCCTATACAAACCGTAGAAGATTATCTGGCCAGATTTCAAAACAATGATTTAGACAAATAATATTATTATATAAAATGACTCAGACAAATCAGACTTATGATGAAATGATCGACAACGATATTATAAGAGAATTAAGAAAAAAAGCATTTCGTAATAAATACGAATTTAAGGCTCATCCCATAATAAAAAATTATGAAGCGTCTCGAGATGGTGTGATCAGAAACTGTAGATTGAAAATACCAGTCGGTAGTATTAATAATACTGGTTATTTTAGTTTTAATACCAGTGGAAATAAAAATTATTTATCAAGTAGATTCATCTACGAATGTTATTTTGGGGTCATCAAAGATGGACTCGTAATTGATCACATTGATGGAGATCCCAAAAATAATTGGTTATCTAACCTGCAAGCTATTACACAGAGTCAGAATTCTGCACGTGGAAATACTGGAAAATGTAAAAAAATTGCAAGAAGAGCTATTAAATCCATGAATATACAGACAGGACAGGAAATAACTTTTCCTTCAATTAATGCGGCTGCAAAATATTTTGGCATCAATCCTGTTTCAGTAAAACGTGTTGCAGATAATATTATTGGATCAACATTTTCGAAAACATACGATCAGTGGATAATATTTGAATATATCTAACTCTGTACTCTTAACAAATA
>JAECUM010007474.1:0-13425 GCA_016617855.1 Megalonaias nervosa | reverse complement strand
TATATATATATATATATATATATATATATATATATATATATATATATATATATATATATATATAAAATTCTCTTACTTCCGTTATTCAGAGATGTAAATAGCTATCCACAATGCATAATGTGACCTTAACGATTAACTGTCTTTATAAATATACTGTATTTGAGGTAAGGTACAATCGTTATTTATAGTTACAAATCACCATAGCAATATATCAAGTCTGACCCTAATTAAACAGTTCATCGTCCCTGTTCCACGCGGCAATTGCCGTATATATCAGCATACATTACTGTACGTCTTCTTACAGATGGCTAGTCAATTCTGCTCAATAAGATAAATGCTCGATTACTATTGCGTAAGATTCACTAAATTCTAGCTTACAGTAACCAATAACCTGCAAGATCATTTGAGCATTACAAAATCATATATAAATATGCGATTATCATTAACTCACGATAAACAGTATCATTCTACAAAGAAAATTAATTCATAAATCCCTATAAAATACCACACATTTGAATATTTGGATTATTCATAAATCCCTATAAAATGCTACACATTTGCATAAAACCAAACAACAAAATAGAAAATTACATGGAAATAAAATTGCGTACCTTAATGCTGTTTCTTTTCCACACAAACCGTGTGTCCCAGCACTATAGCCTGTCTTTTCCTTTCAAGACAGCTATCTGGCCTCTTTACTTGTTAATGAGGGAAAACGCTATTTTGTTAGGCTTCCCATGGAGTCGAACCATTTTGTCTTCTCACAAGAAAAATTTCTGACTAAAGAATTTTGACTAAGGTAAGTAAATTTAAACACCCATAACTTCCAAAGTGTACGCCTTAATTTTAACTGACCAATCGAAAGCAACTGTTCCTAAATTTTCCCCAAAATAATCATGTCTTTCATCAGATTTTGACAGCCTGCAATAATATGCAATCAACTTTCCTTTGAAGATCAATTATTTGACATGCGGTCCTTTACAACCAGATACGGTCGGCAATTCTAATGTACTCTGCCAAGATACCGTTACGATGACTGGGTCAATTCTACTGAAGCTTAAACGTAGGCCCTTTTATGTTTCAGAGATGAAACAAGGGAAATAGCAAAGTGACCTTCCTCAAAGACTTTTCTGGCTTGACTATGCTAAAATTTTAATGCACAATTTATTCAACTTGAAGATTCAGTACTTCTTCAAAATTCGACACATTACAGACAGTATATGGCGATTAAATCAAACTCTCGGATAGCTCATTTAGCTGAGGTTTCGTGATATCCATTACTCTGACAAAGTTATCTTCGCTTTCAGTTAAAAAATTTGGTGAGTCTCAGGTTAGATTTTTCATATTACAAATTGCACTAACTGTTCTTGCTTCGGCAGCGCTTTCTGGGTCTAAATGTTCAATAAGTAAAACATGTTCCAGTTGGTTAAAAAATATTATCATAAAATTCTTCCGCAACTCTTACAACTAGTGGGTCCATTGTTGTCATTTTATTTATACAACTTACATTAAATCATCGACAGTTTCTTTCTCACCTTTACAAAAACCATGGTTATGTCATATCGAAACTTAAAACACCACACAACAAAGTTTGCTTTTCTCATCGGATCACACATTTCATTTCATATTTGAAACATTGTCAGTCCAGGATAAGGACTTTCCGCATTAACAACAAATATTCTAAAATATAAATATTTATTAGCAGCTGCTGATGCTGTTAATGTAAATTGTTGACTCGTTGATATGTAAGTTGACGATGCGCAATACAAAGAGGCCCAAGTTGTATTATCGTTCGATCCCTCTAATCTCCAGTTGTAAATACGTGTAAGCGTTTAATCGGCCTCGTAACTGAAATTTCTATATCGCAGTGGCTTCTGGACACTGTATTTTGATCCAAAAGTCAGTAGTTTCTGCGTTAGTTGTCCACTCCAACCCTTCATATATTGCGCTGTTAAACGCAAACGCATAATTTGGATTATATCCCGGATACTGTGTTCATGCAGTTGCAATAAAACCTCAAAGATTATCTACGGCGTCTACGAGATGTGGAATATGGCCAACGCTATTTTTAGCCCGTTTTACACCTCCACTACCTACAGCAACAGAGTCTAAGTACTGTTTATTCAAAAGATCAGATGCAGAAACAGGTATATACGGCGACGTAATGTTTTTGACGACCATGTCGATCGCACGTGTCATTGTACCTCCTGCTTTTTTTTAAGATAAGCAGCATCTGCAGTTGTAATAGTTGTATCAATGTATAGTTTATTTGTTAAGTCAAAACTATTGACAGGTATATATCTTGTTGTTATTGCTGATGAGAACACATCAAGTTTTCCATTCATAGTATCGCCAAATTTTATAGCGAAGTTGTTCTTGACGAACTTTACATTTACCACGAAAGTGTCGTCTGCTAGGTTTGTGTTATTTAATTGAGTACCGATTATTAGTTTACCCCGCCATTGTTTATCGATCCAGTCGTAGTTCCACCTGCAAGCGGTAGATATTATGCAAGTCTTAAATTAAGCTGATTATAAGATACAGCATCTGTTGCACCTGGTGGAATGTTTGATGGAAGACCTGTTATCTTACCGTTATTAGTAAACACGAGTGTTAACGTGTCTCCAGTTTCATTTACTTTTGTTTGATAAACTGAATTGAGCTGACTTAAACTCACAGCTTGAATTGGGTTTTGATTTGGCGGTGGATATGTTCTTTCTAAATTTAAAAATTTTTTACCGCTCATGTTTATATTGCCAGTCATATTTCTACACGTAAAGGACAACTTATCACTGTCAACATACTTGAACTGAGAATAACTAACCGCTTGAGTATTATTTGCATTAGCGGGAGGATTTGATGTTCCTAAGTTTATAATTTTATTATTGCTCATGTTTAACGAGCCAATCATCGTTCCACCTATCAAAGACAATTTACTATCATCAACTCTCTTAAGCTGTGCATAACTAGTGGCTTGTGTATTATTAGCATTTACTGGTGGGAATGTCGTTTCTAGATCAGGCATTCGCTGACATGACATACTTAAGTTACCTGTCATTTTACTTCCAGATCGCTTGAGATAATTTGTTAAATATGCGCCAGTCGTAGTTGCTGTTATATCTTCTGTTGAGCTTCCGACTGAAATGTTGTGTAATAGTTCGTTCTTACCGCGCGATAAAATTTAACTTTGACCGCCTGATAAAATTTAGTCTGATAAAATATAGCTTAATACAGAATGAGCATAATTAACTTTGATACAGAACGATTAATCAAGCATCAATATAACCACAACCTACCAGACTGTCATTATCTGATAGTAGGACGAACTGGATCGGGCAAAAAACTAACTGCTGATGAACCTGCTACTGAACGACATCTTCAGCTACGATATTTACACAAGAAATCCACAGCAGGATAAATACGAACTACTTAGCGAATACAACGATAAACTAAAAAATGAACTTGGCGTCGCCGAAGATACTTTTATCATACTACAACCCGAAGATCTTATTCCAGAAGATGAACTTGATTCAGACGAATATAAAATAATTTGTGACGAACTATATGGTTGGGGTGGGGTGGGGTGCTCCCAGTATTTTATTTCATCTATTATAGAAGTCCCACCCAGACTTTATTTTGATGGAAGTTAAATTTAGTGAAATATAGATGTAAAGCTCCGAGTGCCAGTCAGCAATGCCGACGGTTAGATGGTTAAATATACAAAAAAAGTTGAAATTCAATGAATAACAATAACAATTTAATAATCAAATAACTCAAATTTCCAACTACACTTCTTCCGCTCGATCCTTTAATAAGCCTATTGCATCGCTTGATTAGCAGTGTGAGATTGATTTCCACCTGTCCTTGTATTTCTACTCATCTGTTGTATCCTTTCTCTCTTTTATTTCTCCCAATTCCTTCTCCTCTTCCTCCCCGACCTCTCTCCAAATTGCTTCTTCTCAGCCTCCTCGATTGTCTCTAGACTCATTCTCCTCCTCCTCCACTTCCTATCCCACGACTACACTTCTGTCGACTTCGACTGTCTTGGCTACAGTCTGAATTCCGTCTCCAACTCTTGAAGACTTGGGACCCAATGGATCCCGGAAGTTCTGTTCCCCTAAAAAGCTTCCTGTGAAAACACAAGAACGGTACAATATTTTTCCTTAGCCCTCTCATCTCACACTACACACAGCCTATCATCAGATAACGGCTATTAAATTTCTTCGGTCACGCATTCGTTCACATTGAGATACCAATATGTTCTTGTATGGTAAAACAAAGGTCATAATACAGCACGGTATCAATTACTTATTATACATACCTCAATAAATTCCGTCACATCAGTATCTATTCCTAATCCCGTTATACTAAACAATATTACAATAATCAGACACATTTCTTTACCTTACAACTCATACAAAGTACGCAAATATTCAAATATCCATGCTTTGATATATGCATACGTCCATAGTAACTAATCTTACAAACTTCAACCATGTTTCCAAATTCACAATTCAAGCATGTGTAAATTCTAACATAACGCATTAATACATGCACTGGTTTACTACGAAGTAACCTAATAGCGAAGTACAAAATTAATTCTGACCACGAGCTAACAATCTACATAATTCCGCCTCGCATCTATTACTTCTCTATGCAAGGCTTAAGTCAATTTCTCAAATACGCATGTAAATGAAACACTACAAAGGAAATTCTACATACTAAACGATCTTAGTAATTAAGTGTACATACTACAAATAATTACAATTATGATGCCATAATATTCTGCAAAAGTAGAGCAAATAACTTACTGACCTTTTCGAAGTTTTCTCTTTCCTTTGAATCTACCTCTAACCTCAGCCACCAGATTACGAGTGGTTTCTTTCTCGGAGTAAAGCCTATTGCTCTGCAATCCTTTCAGGCGAATACTAAAGTAATCTTACGATTTCGGAAGGCATCATTCGGGTCTGAATTGTAATCACTCCCTCTATCTCAAATTTGATTGGATATCGCTGTGGACCGATCCAATCAAACTTTGCCTACAATGTCCCTCTCGCTGTCTTTCAACGTGGGGACGGATAAGAACACGCCCCGTTCACCCCGTGGACTTTCCTTTTGATCCTTGAACTAACCTTTAACATATAGGTGCGATAACGGTAAGCCTTTATTAAATGACACGACCGGTCACCTTTCCCGTCTCAAGTTTTCGGTCTCTGGCTCGTCATGGTAACCTTGCGTAAGAGTTCAACGCTAACCCCGCGGCAATCATTAGAGATCAAACACAAGGCCGCGGTAATACTCCCAAGACAGGTAGATTATAGCTTGTACATGACTTTAGCTGGGTTCTTAGCAAACGTGACACCATTGTATTTGATGATATTCCGTTGAGTAATTCGGAAATGAAAAAGATAAAATTATATTTTTCTTTGTCAAGAAATAGAATATGTAATATAGTTTACCTAGCACAATGATTTTATAACGTAGATAGATTTATCAGGCGAAATACAGCTGTTTTATATTACTTGCTGAACTCGACAACATTGACCTACAGAACATAGCATGAGGGCAATGTGGAGATGCGTCAAAAAATAAATTTGCTGAACTTTATGGCCAGGGAAAGCACAACCTTTCTTGTTTGATAAGCTAGCTCGAGATCGTAATCACGTGTTTAGATGTGGAATAGACAAGATTTAGACTGTGAAAATTAATCTAACAGATACTTATAAAAATGGACGTGAAACGAATAGAGGTTCTAAAGAAATTTGTTGCAACAAGAGCTCCATTTGAGAAAAAGGTTGAGGAAGAAGACCGGGGTCTACAAGAAACAGCACAAGAAACTGCTAAACTTTTCAAACCAGTTACCGGAGCTGTACTTGGCAAAGAATCTGATATTTCTATATTATCACCGGAAGATTTTAAAAAAGTTATCTGAGCGAGGACTACTGGGAAGGTTAGAAGAAGTTCAGAAGAAAGTTTTAGAAAACATTATTGAAACAATAGGAGACCCTGACGCACGACAAGCTGAATTTTTTTTAAAAAATTGCAGAAACTGCTTATTTGAAAGATTTAGTTTTCGAATCAATACTGTAACAAAAAGAATTGGAAAGTAAACAAAAAGACATTGCTGATGTTCAAAAAATGCCAAAAGATGAGCAGTTTCAATTTTATAAAAGAGATGCTAGAAAAGTAATTAGCAATGATGATTACAGAACTTTTATTAATACAAATTTACTACCAAAAACATGAATAATGTTGATCAACTTCGTACTTGGAAAGCTAAAAAATATATACGTTTTATTAGTTATTAAAAAAAAAATTCTAAAGATGGTGCTGAAGTAGATCTAATAAAAGATTATGCTAATCAAGACCTTTCAGTATTTTATAATAAAATGTTACTTATCTCGTCGAAAGAAGCTGGTAATGTTAGCACAGAAATTGACAACGAAACTGTTGACATTTTAGATCATTTCCTATCAAATGGATCTATAACAACAAACGAATATCAAGTTTTGCACAGTGATCTTATTCGCTAAGTTATTTGCACTTTACACTTTTGTCTGCCGAAAATTATAAAAATGTTATCGACAACATAACTACTCGGATTCATCTCAAACAACAGCTGATAGTGCAAACTTTTCTGTTATTTATAGTCCACCGATCGAACTTGATCCTAATAAAAGCTAGGAAATTGGTTTAATCTCAGCTACTGCTTGGCTTTATATGGCCACCGTTAAAACAAACGTAAATGATGATTTCACATTTCCATCCGGCACCTGGATAACTGTTAATTTCGAAGAGGCGCTTATAACATAACAGATCTTAACAAAACAATAAATTCGTTAATAACAGCAAATGGTGGTAATAGTGATAATTCTGAACTTACTGAGAACTATAACACATTACGCGCCTGAATAACACTAAAAAATAATTTACTTGTTCAGTTTAGCAAGACAAATAGCATCGGATCTCTATTAGGATTTAATAAACAACAGTGCCGATGTGTTGCTGCTGCGACAATTTCATACGACGGAGAACTACCAGTAAATATAACAGCAGTAAATACAGTTCTTATAAACCGTTCGATCGCATCAGGTTCCTATACAGCACGTGGATGTCAAGGACAAACAATTTTTAGCTTTTCACCTGATATTCCACCAGGATCGCTGATGCACGTTAATCCACATCATATTATATATTATCCGGTAAACGTCGAAAGTCAAATATCAGCTATAACGATGACGTTGACAGATCAATCTGGACGACAACTTCATCTTAACAATGAAACTGTCACGCATTATCTGGGCCTTAGATCGATTTTTTAAAGGTCAAATTTTATCAAGCAGTTCTGTATAAAAAGATGAAGCAACGAAAAATTTATAAGCGAAAGATAGTAGGAGGTTTCTTAGGAAACACGTTCTCTAAAATCATTGGAAATATACCAGGAATTGCTAACAAAGTAGCACCTATTCAATATTGCGCTATACGCATCTAAAGCATTTGCAACTGGAGCAGCATCTGCAGCAGGTACAGCTGTAGGACAAAAGATAGCTGATAAAATTAAGGGAACTCCAAGTGCTGCAGATATAAAACAAGTAATCTCTAAAATAGCACCAACAGAAATAGCACGAGCTACGATAACAACAACAAAGAAACTGCTATCTCCGACCTGTGAAGAAATCATTAGAAATTTAATAACTAAAACTAAATCTGCACCAGTTCAACCATGGTCTAACATTGCTGCATTTTAGGCAGTATAAAATAATTTTATCTAAGAGTTAACATTTCTAGCGATTTTGTCAAAAAATTACAAATAAAGAATGTCTGTCAAAAAATGATCTTGACCTTAGCGAAGATAAAACAGCTGATAACTCAAAAACATAATTTGAATACGTTGAGTATCTCGATGAAAATTCTAACAAGATGGGTATTAGAACATTTAACACACTTGATGAAGATGTGCCATACACTTGATGAAGATGTGCCACATAAAGCTGTACTTGAAGTACAGGTAAGTATAAAAACAGCAGCTGGTGGTGATATTGCAGCTTGTACGCAAGTTGCACGTATTAATAACGGTTGGAGCTTGTTTAAAAGCGCTCGATATCAACTTGCTAATCAAACAGTATAAGGTATTTCAATGCACTTGCCAGTAATAAGTACAGTACTTAATCTTGTGCCATTTAGCGAAGATTATTCTAGATCTGTAGCAAAGAATATGTTGTGGTTTAGAGATACTGGTACTGGAGCAGCTGCATCAGATAATTTTAATAAAACAATACCAAATGGTGCTGATGCTGATGATTTTATACTTGCTAGAATTTTTCTTATAGAAAATGCAGCTGCAATTAGAATTGATGCACCAGCGGCAGCAGGAAATGATGATGGTACAAGAGTATCACTGACCGCGGCATGCACTCTATACTATACTAGAGGTTAATCCACCAGGTGCTGCAACTGATGGAACAGCAATGTTAGCAATAGTAAACATCATAATAAATGCTAGAAATAAATACTGTAACAAAGGTTATACTAAACAGCGAACATTAGCTAGAAGCTCAAATAAAATTACAATGATGTTGCCGCTTAGTACAATATTTGGACATTGTCGCGACTATAACAAAGTTTTTAGAGGTGTCAAACATACACTTGTTCTTGACCAAGCTGATCAAAATGATTGTCTGTTGCGAGTTGGTGGAGCTGATGCTCAGTTGGTAATTTCTAAACTAGCACTCTGGATGCCATGTTGTTGTAGTATCTATTGATAAGTCAACAGAACTCGAGTCAATATTAACAGCATTTACAAAGAAAGTTTATTTTATGCAAAACAATGTTTATCAAACAGCAGTACCAAATTCTACCGATTATACATGGCGCATAACAACAGCACCTAGCGAACAATTACCGAGACGTGTATTTATTGTGTTTCAGCGACAAAATCGACGTGGAAGTCAATTTCAAAATAATTAAGTATTTGATAGTCCAGATGTCAGACGAATATTTGTTAGAATAAATTCTAAGCAGTATACTGAATAAGCAGTAGAATGTAATTCTACAGCTGGAGCTGTTGTTTCACGAGCTTACATGTACCTGATTGAAGCTATGCAAAAATATGACGCTGAGAGCGGATCTCAAATTTCAATAGAAGATTTTAGAACACTTTATCCAATCTTTTACTTTGACGTATCAAAACATTCGGAACGAGCTATTGGATCAACTTCCGATATTGAAGTTACATGGATGCTAGAAGCAAATCCAGCCGTTGCATATTATGCATATGCGCTAATTGTATATGATAGGTTCTTAACGATAGATTCGACAAAATGTAGAATGACTAACCAGGTATAAATACCAAGTGTAAAAAATAGAGGTAAAGTACTCTGACCTTTTCAGCAAGCATGTCTTGATTTTCTAACAAAATAAACAATGTATTTCATCAAACAAAAGAAAGAATGCATAGATTTTCTAACTAAAGGCAGAATGACTATCCAGGAGGTATAATTTTTTCAAAGAAAAGGAAAATAAAAATGAAATATATTATACATGAAATAAATTTGTCGCCGGGACAAGTTAAAAAACTAGCACAAGCTGTTTCGTTGAAGACAGATTTCGGAACACAGAGCGATCCACAGCCAACAAAATTATTGTCACAACAACGGCAACTCAACAAAATACAACAACGCAAGCCATTTATTTTAAATCTATCAACATTACAAGTTACTGCAATGGCGCGAAGTAAAGAAATAAGTGGAGGATTTCTTGAGCCTGCAATAGCAACTATTGCGAAGACTGCGCTATCAAAACTACTTCCGGTACTTAGGTATAGCTGCAGCTTCTGGTGCGATATATGGCGCAACTAAGAAGGCGGTGACTGGTGATGGTATCAAGCAACTTGTTTGAAGTGCTATGCACTTACGAAATTTATCCACTCTATAATTATATAAATGCCATCTAAACGAAAGACAACTTAAAAAAAAAGAGACAAACCGCAACGCGGTCAACGAAACAAGGCGGATCTATAGGTCCGATGCTGGGAAGAATAGCAGGGAGTTTACTTCCAAATCTGCTGGGGATAGAACGTGGAATGCACAAGCGTACGACAACAAGGAAAATGAGAGGAAAAGGTCTGATGCCACCAGAGACGCGCTGTTGAGTAATTCTGAGACCTTAGATAAACTGAAAAATGTCAACGGATTTCTAGGAATGTTTTCAAAGTTGAGTTAACATCACTACCCAAAACGCAAGGCGCTGCAGCAAGTTGTGTAGTAAATATCCAGACCTTCAGCGATGGATCTGGTACGCATTGGATTCCAATTATAAAAACAATTACTCTGATTCGTTTGGTCTGCCACTAAGTGATGTTATCAAACAGCATATGCTCTCGTCTAAAAAATACCAAAAACATTACTCATCTAATCAAATTCAGCTAGTTTGAACTGCGGTTTATGGATATTATTGTATAATGTCTATCAAACAGATGCCCCAATCCTCTGGCGTACCGGATGATTTTCTAAAATTTACTCAGCGGCCTAGAGCAAAGTAATGATAGCAATTTTGTCAAACAGTCAAATATACAAACGACAACGTATTGCAGCAAGTGCAGAAGTAAAACAGAAAATATAAATGAAACAACAGAAACAACAAAAAACAATAGATTAATGCTGAAACGTATCTGCGTTGTGTGTGGCAGAAAAACGAGTCTGTTTCTGAAACAAGCTAAATCTGATGATTCCATCACTGGAGGTTGTGTTAGAGGAATGACTGATAGCGGACCAATAAAAGTAATTTTAGTCGACGATTAATAATCAAATAAAATGTAAATGCGAAGCAGATCACGATTTGTGTATAGAGTAGGACAAAATAGCTACCTATTGTCAACGTTTTAATTAACGAGCTGTAATCGGATCCGGCTTAAATATGCACAAGTTAACTGGCAAGTTACCGAAACCTAGGGGAGGATTGACATTGATTCATCATAAGTATACAAGTCCATGGACCCCGCTCGATCAACAGCTTGATGAAAATGACAATCCGTTAAAAGGACAAGAACCTTATAATCAGGTCAATGCAATCGCAGTGTGTTATGACATATGTTACCGAGACAATGAAAACAATAAACGGGGTTGTGATCGTGTCATGCTCAATCAACTAAGAGATATGCGACCAAACGGAATACGAGAGCGAAGTGATCGTAAGCTAGTACAGGGGTTTTATTGGTGCGAAGTATAAAACTTGGACTCGGTGATGTACTTTATGACATTGGAGTGCAAAGCACTCTCGCACATGAACTCCACAGACCTAAAAAAGAAACATTTCCCCGGCGAAAGGTCGTCTTCAGCGCGACTGATGACATTTGGGCAAATAGATCTAGCTGATAGCGAAGTTTGGTTAAATGGCGCTGCTATGGCAACAGTTTTAACAGTTGGATACCGACTAGCAGTATTCAAACCAGAGGTACCAGCAGCTCGAGCGGTTCGCCGATAGGATCAGAATAAATCTTCTCATATTTGACAGAGATTTACATTTGATAGATTTATATAACAACAATAGATATTGTTTTCGCTCTGCAGACTGCAAGCAGTCCGTCATCAGATTCAAAATTTTAGCAAATATAAAGTCGAACTTTATATTTTATTTTTTTTTTATTTTTTTTTTTGCCAGGTATCTTGACGTTCATACAAGACCTTAACATACTCGAAACCATTTTTATTGCTAGGTGATATTTAACATCATATATACCAGATGTTGATCTGCCTTAACTTTTTCGGGCCCCGAGTGGCCAAGTGGTCTAAAGCGCTCACCGTAACGGATCACTGCCATCTCACCTCTGTCTGCGTTGGTTTGAGTCTCGGTTTCGACCAATGTGGGTACGTGAGAAAGCTAGCCAGTAGCTTCTCGTGAGTCGGTGGTTCTTCCCGGGGTTTTCTCGGGTTCTTCCTCCACCACTTAAACTGGCCGCCATGTATGGCGTTAAACCCTACAACAAGAACAACAACCGTAACTTTCTCTATCTGATACAACTACTTCAGCAGTATCATCAAAAATCTTCTTCCCGAAACTTGTTCCAATGTTCTGCTAATGGAGTTGGAAAAAGATAATTTTCGAAATCAAAAATCTTTGAATCAAATTCTTTTGTAGTTCGATCTGGTGCTGTGATAGTAGGACCGCTATCAATTTCATGATAAAGATCAGCTAATATGTTTGCAAACAACACAGTTGTCTGGGACATATACAAATTACTTTTATCGAAATAACACGAAAAAGCTATCTTTTGTATAACTTTTTGTATAAACAAAAAATGTTTTGTAGCAGATACCATGAAAGAGCTAACATTTCAAACTTGGATCAGCTGCATGAAGTTATAAGACAGTGTTTAAAAACAGAAGTTACTACTCCAGTTTTTGAAGATGTTATTTTGGAGCTGGGAGAAAATGATAACATACTGCTGACAACAGGCGAAAAAAAGTATTGGAAGAAAATCATATTTATGTTGTCAGGTATGATAGGGACGCTATAATGTATTGGTGCCACTATAGAATTAGTTCACATGAGCTTGGTAGGATATTAAGTAATCAGTAAATTTTAGTTATTATATCTCAAGATGATTTTGAAGTTATATTTCTTTGATAATGCGGATTTTGTTTTTCTATCGGCAGAATCTTTTGTTGATGGCGGGTGAATATTAAAATATTTTGATGCTGCATAAATAGATTGAAAAGATATTTCCTAAGTATTCTCAAAATTTACTGAAATAACTGGATTGATCGGGTTTGTCAGATTAGAGCTATTCCCTCCTCGTCCTCGCTTAGTGTTTTCTCTAGAGGTAACA
Source organism: Megalonaias nervosa (assembly GCA_016617855.1). Classification (NCBI taxonomy): domain Eukaryota; kingdom Metazoa; phylum Mollusca; class Bivalvia; order Unionida; family Unionidae; genus Megalonaias; species Megalonaias nervosa. The sequence continues at coordinate 599 of JAECUM010007474.1, read as the reverse complement.
AGATCTAAATTTTCCAAACAATTATTTGTTTTGATTTTATCAATATGATCTATAACCAAACCTTTTGAAATAAGTCCATGAAAACCTTCGTAAAGAAGACGATGTAATCTATAGGTAACACGATCACCATTAGTCCCTCTGACACCTACACTTAAGTAGCAACACCTGTTGAGATTTCCAACAACTTTTTTGTTTTTATATTTCGCACAATTCCCTTGTCATTTGCCTCATATAAATCGTAGACCGGATGTGGTAGATATTCACTTTGCAAAGATAAATTTGCAATATTATTAGCATCAGTAACTTCTCCATTCACCTGATAGACTCTCTTTCCGATTGAAATTTCTTCGCAAAATAATGTGTAAATGAAACCTTTCACAAACATCTCAGTATAGTCCGTATCATCTTTAGATTTTACCCTTGTCTTGTATCCAGCAGGAATTTTGATACCGAAAGAAGCTCCGTTTCTCAAGTTAATAACAACTTCTAACATATTTCCAGCATATCTGTTATACCTTGGGTGAGTATATAACATCTCTTGTTCATTAATTGTTGCCATAAGATCGACTGATCGTATTTTCTGGTTCATTATATATATA
>JAECUM010007472.1:37500-84713 GCA_016617855.1 Megalonaias nervosa | reverse complement strand
TATATATATATATATATATATATATATATATATATATATATATATACATACGTAAAGCTTATACACGTTTTTAGCACCATCACATTCTGAATCAGCCTGCTGGGATTCTCAGCTGCAAAACTGGGAAAAAGTACATTTAATATCCAATGAACTCATATTAGCTGTCACATGTTCTTAACCTGTCCAGACACGATGTGATCACCATCTTTTCTGAGTGGCAATTAAAATGAAATTATGGCTGGAATACGCATCAATTTACCTTTGTGTTTTCGGAGGTTTTCTCTGTGATTCTCAAAACAGCCACCACTATGATTGGATTCAGTTACATATTGTCATAATGTTGTTGTCAAAAAACCCATATTGACAGAACCATGTTCAATAATTGACCAAAAAAAATTCAGTGTAGTTGTCACTGGAACCATTATGGATGTTGGATCAGCAACGTATTAATATAGGAACAACTATATTATATTGCAAGAAATAAGAGGTTTTTTTAATTAAAAATATTATGGCCAAATGTTCAACAGAAAGTAACTGTAGTGCAACTATTTTACATTCTGAAGGTCACATTGTAATCATTTTTATTTATAACTAACACATACAGTGAAAAGCATTTCCTTAAAAACCCAATGCTTCAAGCGTAGGGGCTACAAAATTTAAGATTTTGAATATGACTGTCATAGTAGCCTGATGAGTATCTATTACATATCATATAAAGCAATTCTGTGAAAAGGCCATGTCACTACAATTAACCCGTTCAACTGAAGTAGCGATAACAATGATTTCAAGATGGCCACCACATTTAAAACCATTTGTATATATTAAATCATCACTATTTTCATTAAGGATTAACTACATATCATATGAAGATTTTACGTGAATACTACATGTCAATAAAACCATCCACTCAGGAGAATTAGTAATACAAATTTCAGATCTGTATGATTTTCATCTATTTCATTTAGGCCCAATTAGACATCATAAGATGTCTTTTAGTGGAAACATCATGTCACTATAGCCATCCACATAGCGGAAGAAGCAATAACAAGATTTTGAAGATAATCACTATGACAGATATGTTGAATGTCAGATTAGCACTATTTTCGTTAAAGGTAAACAAGACACTGTAAGAAGTCTTTCAGTGGAAACCCTATGCAAATACAACCATCCATTCAGAAGGAACCATGATAAGATTTTCAAGATGACCACCACATGGTGGCTAACTATTGGTTTTGTTTTTTGTGGGTTTAATGCCATTTCTCAGCACCTGAAAGGCTATATATGGCAGCCAGCATAACTGGTGGAGAAAAATCCTTGGAAACTGCAGGCAGAAACACCAGCCCATGGGAAGCTATTGTCAAGCTTTCTTACAAAACCCACATTGGTCAAGCCTAAGTGATGTGGCAGTGATCAGTAAAGACATGTGCCTTAGACCTCTTAGACATCCAGATGACTGAATGACACATCAGCACCAAAATTTAGAACCAACTAAACATCATATGAAGTCTTTAGGAGAAAATGCCATGTAGATATGTCCATCCAATCTGGAGGACAAGAAAATAATTTTCAAGATAACCTCTACTATGTTGCACATACTGGATTTTCAAGGTGAACTGATTTCATTTGAGACCAACTAGACCCCAGAATGAATGTGGCTCTAACATTTGATTTCTATAGTTCAAAAACATGTGTTAATGGGCAGATGAAAGATGGACAGATGAATAATGGACCGATGAACAGCAATGGGCCATTGCATAAGTTCTTTTCATCTGTGACTGGTATAGTTACAACTTCACACATACACAAATAAAAACCAGCTTAGTTTGCAATGAACAGTGCATTATATGCCTACCATGTGTTTAACAGTTCCTATCTAGACACTTGTAACATCATTCTGGAGATCACTGACCACTGGATCTTAATGATCTTTAGTTAAGGTATGCAAGAAAAGCACAAAGAATCATCTTAAACATCTCAATCTCAGACTAAGTAGGAGAAGCTGCCTAACATTCCACAAGCATACACACCACTGAATACAATTCAATCTCCATCAAAACAGGAGAAGCTGCCTAACATTCCACAAGCATACACACCACTGAAAACAATACAATCTCCATCAAAACAGAGAAGCTTCCTAACATTCCACGTGCATACACACAACTGAATACAATTCAATCTCCATCAAAACAGAGAAGCTGCCTAACATTCCACGCGCATACATGCCACTGAATACAATTCAATCTCCATCAAAACAGAAGAAGCTGCCTAACATTCCACAAGCATACACACCACTGAATACAATTCAATCTCCATCAAAACAGGAGATGCTGCATAACATTCCACAAGCATACACACCACTGAATACAATTCAATCTCCATCAAAACAGGAGAAGCTGTCTAACATTCCACAAGCATACACACCACTGAATACAATTCAATCTCCATCAAAACAGGAGAAGCTGCCTAACATTCCACAAGCATACACACAACTGAATATAATTCAATCTCCATCAAAACAGGAGAAGCTTCCTAACATTCCACACACATACACACCACTGAATACAATTCAATGTCCATCAAAACAGGAGAAGCTGCCTAACATTCCACACGCATACACACCACTGAATACAATTCAATCTCCATCAAAACAGGAGAAGCTGCATAACATTCCACAAGCATACACACCACTGAATAAAATTCAATCTCGGACAGAACAGGAGCTGCATAACATTCTGCAAGCATACACACCACTGTATACATGCCTGCATACACATGTAAATACACAGCCCTCAAGATTTCTTCAGAAACTAAAAAGTGTTCAAGCAAATCAAATGCCTCCCAACAATATGCTATACTTAAAAAAGTTTAATTCAATATGCATGGGTGAAATTCTAAGTCAAACATGGATGATAACCTGGTCCAACTTTACCATAAAATTTAAAAACTGAACTATACCAAGGTCTTTATAATATAAGACCTCATGAATAATTTAGTTTCTATCCATCAAATTATTTCTTATTGTGTAGAAATGAAATCTGAAATGAATAGATGGTCCAACATAATAGGACATGAGAGAATGTTCACGGGTATGTATAACACTATGCCACTGAATATGCTAAAGGCATAAAAACGGTAACTATTAGTAGATAGTTTCTACAATTTAGTCCTCAAAACAGGAACTTTGTGTCAATAAAGGAACAAACTTATTTCCAGTGTTACTGACTTCCTTATATTTGCCAATTACTTATTTCCAATTTATAGCTCCTAATTTATGTTTACAAATTCAATTTAAAAAACATATTAAACCCAACTGGAATGCTGACATAAACAGATTCATAAAATGTATTAGAAGAAAACATGCTTACGATTGCTCCAGACTTAGTGTAAATGTTTTATCCATCAGCGCTCTAAGGTCTCCAGTTACTTTCTTTCCTCGCTGTGTATGTTGTTCAAATTTTGTCTTGACAGCTGACTTGGAGATACATTCCTGAAAATTACAACAAATATTTGTAAAGAATACATTTTTTCATTCACAATGAGTCACAGTAACTAAACAGGTAAGGTTTTGGAATTGTAATTCATGGGTCACTATTTCCATACCTGCACAGGCAAGCCCATTATGATTAACCATTCCTGATATAAACAAAGTGGTCATGGACACGAGCCCTTTCAAAGGTATGCATTGTTTATCTTTTGTGAAAACCTGCACAATACCAATTCTGTCACAAGGAAAGAAGCAGTTGTGTATATCATTTAACTTTGGAGTCAAAAACATCGTCACTGGGGTGAATGAGGTCTTTGTCCTTGCCTTGTTTGCCATACGAGTCAAGCTGATGGTCATTGTAAATGTTCATGCTGTTTCGTACTTTTTAATGCTGTATTTATTAAACCCCACACACCATGCCATCATCATTTTACCTTGGTGTATCCAGTTACATCCTGTCTTCATGGACAGAGGCAATCAATTCATACCATTGGTGAATTAAGCCTTTGACCTGTATCTCTAAATAAATGTATTCTCCTTCTGGATGAGTTAATTCTGTCTTCTGATTTCATTCATTGGCACATGTACATTCCATATTTACCCAATGGTGGATCAAAATTGTTACTTCATTTATAAAACTGACCTCAAGTAATGTTACTACCTTAATATCAATAATAGAACCTCCAACTAACAAGTGAAAAATTTTAACGCTGGAGGTAAAAAATTCATGCAACTAAAAAAGTGGAAAAGATGCTCACAAACAGCAATCTCTTGCAATATTTGTAGAGGCTGAAATTAAATACCTACAAATATATTGGCTTTGACAGGCTAAACCACAAATGAAACTACCCACAAAAATGTCATTTTTCTTTTACAAAATCACAAAAAAACTGAGACACACAAAAATATATAATACCACAGTAACTAAATAGAAAACTGAGAAAACCTGAAAAATAAGTCAAACACAAAATAAACAATTCTATATATATACTATCTATCAAGTCATGTATAAAAGTGCATTCAGAGGTCTTTGAAATCTAAACCAGTGTTCATCAAGAAATTGAAAAAATGGGACCCAACGGTCTGTACCAATTCAATAGGTGTGTTCACTGAAAGAAAAAAGAACAGGTCAAAAACACACTTACCTGTATCTTGTTTATTCAAGTAATGAAAACATTATCACCACACCTGTATCATGAATTTATAAATTTCTGCTAAAAATATTCACTTTCTTTGCATTATATGATTCTAATCAGTTGCTGTAATTTCAGTCTATGGCATGGTTTGTTAATTTTCCTTGTCAACTAAAATAACTTTGTCCACTGTTCAGGTTAAGGCTATTTTAGTTTACATGGAAATTGTACCAAACTAAGCTCCAGTATGATAACTGTTTCAAGGTATATAATTCCATGAGAGTGAATATTTATTGCAGATATATATAAATCCATGACCCAGCACCTGTGATCATTATCAGCCCTCCTGCTGTGACCTTTTCATACGAGGATTTGTATTCCTCTTTCTTAGATAGCTATTACCCTCAAACAAAAATTGTTTTGACATTAGCTTCTACATTTTTTCTTTCATATATACTACACTGGAAATATATGCAGCAGATTTTTTAACTTAAGATTCCATATTTTCTTCTCTACATGTTCTAATAATGATCATCAAACACGTGACTTTGACTGGTGCCAAAGTTAATTGAAATAAGCAACTTAAAGATATTACAGTCTGCAATGAAACTGTCACTCTTATGTTTCTTTCACAATGAGCACACTCCACTCAATAAGCACTCAATTCAGTCTAAAATCGACCATAACAATATATAATCTTTATTTTATTGGGTCTTTTCATCAGCCCTTGTGGATGCCAATAAGTGAACTTGCAAAATAAGGGTCACTGGTGCTAGGTCACAGCCTACAATGAGCCATGTGGATAAAAATGCCAACAGGTACCTGGATACTGTGTTAACTGCCTGTTGATAATAATCCAGGTAGTAAAATGAACAACCAGGTACCCATTAAAAAAAAGTTTACCAAGTTCAGATCGAGACAAAATAACGACTACAGTTCGAGGTTCGTGTTGTGTGTGCATTTATTCATCATCACAGGGGATCATATTGTTGCTTACAATTTACTTGTCATACATGTACTTTATAAAAATACAATAATACAATCCTTTCTCGCATGACTTATTTAAGAATCAATGCTGATATTTCAAGCTCTACTGTCCTAACAATTGCCTGTCCATGGATTTTGTGTCATTATTCTCGCAACTTAAACCCCCATTTTTTGAGATCCTGATGACTGGGTCAATACCTTTCGCCAACAGCGACAGTAAGTACTGATTAAGAAATATTCAACGAAATAAAATTTAAATACATACTATGATTCAAATAAAAGAAAGCACAATAGTAGACATGCCTACCCCAGAAAATGTTTATGAGGGACGCCACCACCAAAAATGAGGGACAGGGCATGACAATGAGGAACATAAGTATGTTAGCGTGAATAAACGTAATAAATTCTCTCAAAACATTATTAAATACCAGTAATGCATATTTATAATAAATATTTTTGTATAAAACCCAGTACCCACTTATTTACAATATATACAAATATACAAAATTCATGTAAGTAGCAAAATTAAATGTACGTTTTTATAAAGTAATTATGGCATGTATTATATAGATTTCTCTTTTTATGCTCAGATTATGCTTTTTTTGCCACTTATATTAGTAATAATTATGCTTATACCTCTCTTGGTGGTTGGTATGTGTGAACCTACAAGAAAGCAGTTCAGGTGCACATTTAATACAATTTCCCTTTGATCAGGTACCCGGGGAACCGATTGTAAGGACTGATGGGTACCCTGTAGAAATTTCCCCAAATTCTGACATCTCTACAAGTGGGCATTCCACATATATGAATTATACAAAGAAATTTAATGCAACTTATCAAATGACATTTTTGACACAATATGTGAAAAAAGCATTCTCATTTCTTAATTAGATCCATTCCATAAGGGTGTTATGTATATTTAATTTGTTTGTTTTGTTTTTTAAAAATTCATTTCATTACATGCTACTGTAATGTAACACTGTATGTTGGATTTGACCTTGTCCAAAACTGAGTTCATTTCTGTTTGACCTGACTGATTTTTTTTATATTTTATTTTGTGTAAACAACTAACATAGCTAAATTATTTTCTCTGTGTATGGGCTTAATATCAGGATCATTATTATTAGAAGAAGTAAATATGTTTATTTGGGTCTAAGTTTTGTAATTTCCTGAGTGTAATCCAGGTTATGGTTTTGATTTTGTAAACATAAGAATCATCTGAGAAGGTTATTTTCCATTAGGTGATGGTTATTTTTTAGAAAATGCTAACTGTGACCCGAGGTCAAGAAGAGAACTATATAATCTTGCAATTGTGCAGACTTGGTCATTCTTGCTTTAAGTTTTAGCAGAATAAAGTTGTGTGTTGTGTCCAGTATGTTTTTTTTATTTAAGGCTGGAATCAATTTTCTTCAAATTATTGAATTCAAATGATTATTTTCGATGGAAATACAAAAGTGTTCTGATAAAATTCCTGGATAAAGACATTCACTGGAATTTATACTGAATTCAAACCTTTTATTATATTACTGTGATTCAACAAAGACTGTTGACACATCAACACTCTATAAGCTATAACAGACACATCATCGCCTTCAGTTTTTGGATTTCTTCGAGACATATAGAGAGTTTTTATTCAGGACTTAAAATTACTAGGACTTGTGTCTGATCTAATTCTTGGATTATCTTGGGATTTAATTCGCAATACTGTAAGTTCTTTATTCTCATTTTCACTCTGTATTCTAGGGAAATATATTAAATTTGTTAAATTTTACAAAGCTTGTTGTCTTTCACTCTTTTCTGTTATTTATTTTAAAAGCACAGACTCGTAACAAGGGAAAATGATATTTCATTAACATACCTCGAACTTCCTTTCAAAATTTGCAAATTCAAACAATCTGGCTTGAAAACCCTCTTGAAGTGTCCCAGCTGCAACAAAGATTTATGACATGTCAAAACAATTGATATTACTGTACTGTAAACGCACATTTTTGTAAATAAAAAAAGTTGAAAAATAATAAATTTGCAGAAAACATAACCTATACCTGGCAACAGACTGATACTTTTGTGCAATGGAACCTTATCCAACCTCTTCAAGGCTAATGAAATAATTTGGATAGCCGTCACTGTGGACTCCTGAATGCTAATGAAATAATTTGGATAGTTGTCACTGTGGACTCCTCAAGGCTAATTAAATAATTTGGATAGTTGTCATTGTGGACTCCTCAAGGCTTATGAAATAATTTGGATAGTTGTCACTGTGGATATCCAGGCCAGAAGATGAAAATTCACCTGCCCAACTTGAAATGGCATTTTAAAATTTCCAGCAGTTAAGTGAATTTTTTTTTTTAAAAATCATCTGAAACAGGTGAATGTAGATTCAGGGGTGAAGAGTGTTTTTCTTTAATGAAAGGAATATCTTGCTGAGAATACTGACAACTTTGTTCACTGAAAGTCCATATTTTCTAGTGGTCCCTGCATGGCTGAGTGGTCTAAACCACTCATCTTTACCGATCAGTGCCATTTCACCTTTCTGTATGACTTAAAGAGTCTCAGGCTCGGTCAAAGTGGGTATGTGAGAAAGCTTGCCAGTAGCTTCCTGTGGGTTTGTGGTTTTTACTGGGGTTTTACCGGGTTCTTCCTCCACCAGTTAGTCTGACTGCCATGTATAGCAGAACTTTCCTTATCAGCCAGGAGCTGGGTGACTTACCTCGCTAATTGTACTTTATACCTGGCTACTTTAAAAAACCTGTGTGTCCCACTGGGGGAGGTCTCCCAAACCCCACCATCACCACCTACTTTGGCAGCTAATCCTCCAACTTCAAATCCAGAGGAAGGCTCCAGTACAGTCTATCTAATGCTCAGAAATGGTGTTAAACCCCAAAACAACAATAACTACAAAAACAAGAACAATCATACTATCTACCAGAACTTCTGTTTTACATTTGTTTTGATAAACTCAAACAAGAGTTTAGCTCCCACTGTTCACTACTAATAAAGAAAGAGCACATTGGTCTCTATTTGTAATTATTTACAATTGGTGTTAAAAGGACACAAAATAAGTTATGGAAAGCACACTTTCACACAATCAAAGTTATGCCATTAACTCTGTCACCTTTCTGATTTCTATAATAGCTGCCTGAGTAAAAAGAGTTTATTCAGAGCAAACAGAACCTTTTAGTATCATCCTGACTGGGCAAGTAAAATTTTAGTATCAGTCTGACTGGGCAAGTAAAATTTTAGTATCAGTCTGACTAGGAAAGAGGATTTTTAGTACCATTCCAAATGGGAAAGTTGATTTTATAGTAACAGTGTGACTGGAAAAGTGGATTTTTAGTATCACTATGACTGAGAAAGTGGATTTTTAGTATTGGTCTGACTGGGAAAGTGGATTTTTATTATCAGTGACTGCAAAATGGATTTTTATTATCAGTCTGACTGGGAAAGTGGATTTTCAGTATCAGTGTTAGTGGGAAAGTGTATTTTTGGTATCAACCTGACTGGGCAATTGGATTTTTAATATCAGTCTAACTGGGCAAGTGGAATTTTAGTATCAGCTAACTGGGAAAGCGGATTTTTAGTATCAATCTGCCTGGGAAAGTGGATTCTTAGTATTAGTGTGACTGGGAAAGTGGATTTTTAATATCAATCTGTCTGGGAAAGCGGATTTTTAGTATCAGTCTGACTGGGAAAGTGGATTTTTGGTGTCAGCCTGACTGGGCATGTGAATTTTAAGTATCAGTCTAACTGGGCAAGTGGATTTTTAGTATCAGTGACTGGGAAAGTGGATTTTTAGTACAAGTCTGACTGGGAATGTGGATTTTTGGTGTCAGCCTAACTGGGCAAGTGGATTTTTAGTATCAATCTGACTGGGAAAGTGGATTTTTAGTATTAGTGTGACTGGGAAAGTGGATTTTTAGTATTGGTCTCACTAGGTAAGGGGATTTTTTTCCCAAGATTTTTCAATCTCTGCTGACAGCTATTTTGAAATAGTTGGGACAGCATGCAATGGACGGGTAATTTAGGTTTGGATTAGAGAGGATTTATCTTAAAACATGTAGTCTTATAAGAAAATCATTTTTTTGTTCATTCCTACATCCTTTGGTACAAGTGCATCAAATATTAGCTGGGACATAAGAAAGATTGAAATGAAATTCAAAGGATCCAATCCATCTTGAAGAATAAGTGACAACCATCAACCACCCATCTTCATTCAAATGTTTACTTATAAATATACCTGCAAGTGATCATCTGGGTGATGTTTATTAAATTAGTGTTTGGTCAATTTATGCCACTGATCATCCTGTGTGGAATGTTAGTAAGTGACATTTGGTGAGAAAAGGCAGGAAGATAGACAAAACAATGCATGCCAAATGCGTTTCATTCACAGAAGAATGAATTTAGAACTGTTTACTCAACACCTTTACTTTAATATATATTTATCTAATGATAAGTAAAGTTTCTTTTTCAACTGAAGAAAGTTTAAAAATTTAAATGCAATGCCAATTCTTATTAGACGTCTGTCCTCCATGCTGAGAATTCCTAAAAAAGGACAGGTTGAGCTGAAGAGCACAAATGGTATCTTCTGCACTAACTGTGCAAAATAAAACCCTTCTAAATGCAGATTGGTTCTCTGCCTCTTCTAAAATAAGCACCATGACCACCTGGAGCAAGCATCGAAGTAAAAATTATCAAACTGTGTTACAAACGGGAACACATTATACACTTGGCGATTGGGTGTCTAATCTGTGACAGCAGACAGTGAGGTATTGCTGTCATTCTTCCAATGGCTACACTAATTTGCATGGTTATTATACTGTCTTAAGATTTTGTTTAAAATGTATCAATGTCATCAACAGTAAGATTCCACAGTATGGTAAGGAGTCTTTTTTCCTATGGACCCTTTGCTATTAATTGCTGTAAATATGGGTATACTAATACAGAAAATGTGTACCTTTTGGAACCTATTAGAAATTTTAAAGACCATTTCAGAGTCACAAACTGATGTAATTTCTGTTGTCATATTGGCATAGTATTTACTATGATACGAATGTTCTCACACTAATTGTAAACAGTTTAAGAATTAAGGTTTAAACTGAAATAATGATTTTGTATCAAGACTGAGAGGAGTCAGTGATGATTATATCATAGATATCACTGCAGTAAATTTCAATTTACAGCAATTTACACATTAACAAACATCCTTCAATGTCTATTTACAAGAAAGATAGGGATAAAAAAATTTTGCTAAATGGCCGTACATCTTTTAATAATCCAGCAAAATTCAATAGCTGATCATCATCATTTCTTCAAAATTCAATAGCAGATCATCATCATTTCTTCAAAATTCAATAGCAGATCATCATCATTTCTTCAAAATTCAATAGCATATCATCATTTCTTCAAAATTCAAAGGCCTTCTTGCCAGAATATTTTTTGTCAAATCTGTTAACACTTGGGTGAGCAAGTTTTCAGAATTTGTTCTTTAAAGGTCTTTCTATATTTAGCAACAGTGACCAGAGTTGATGGCAGGTCTGAAGTTTTTGTGAACACTTTAAAGTTCTTCATAACATGATGGTTTCTGGTAAATTTGGTCAAATTATGTTTAGTGGTTTCTGAGAAGTTGTTTTACAATTCTGCTTCTAACTTTACCTGTTAGGGCTAATCCATTAAAACATACATGGGACCCAGGGAAAACACTTTTAAAGTGGGTGACTCTCCCAAAGATGCAATTTAAAATTTTCTTATCATTTTAATATGAACTCTGTGAAATTAAAGTACACTGGCATATCTTATTAAAAAAACTGCCTTCCCTGGGTACCATGTATGTTTAAATGGAACAGCCCTTAGCTAATTGGCATCCTTTGCTTGTGAGGTATATATGACAGGATGCTTATTGTGGATATTGACCTTGAAAACACTTAAACTAAAAATTCAATGCTGTCCAGCCAGATGGGGCAGATGGCTGTTATATAGACAAACACTTTGTCCCAGTGTCTTTTGTGACATTAACTTCTGCGAAGACAATACTTATCTGAAATTTGGAAACCAAAAGAGCTCAAGAGGCCATAGAGTAAATGACCCATATCTCATCATTCAGTTTACCAGGATGTGAACTTACTTGGTGTAGGTGTTCCTTTATCCTGGTTCAGACGCGAGACCAGGGCCTCACGAGCAGATACAAAGAAGACTCTCTCATAACCCTCTTTACTGTCTGTCACGCCCAACTCATCCACCAAGAACTCAAGATTCCGCTCAAGGTGCTGCTGCTTCACCTGTCAGCATCAAGAAAAATAAACAACATGGCTTTTGTACGTTGTCCTTTTATGGTGTTTGCAGTCAACACAGCTTTTGTAAGTTGTCAATCTATGGAGACTGAGGACAAATTTATATAAAAATGGTCAATTTTAGAAACAATTTACCTAAAAAAATTCTGAATGATTAATTGTTACAGATGACAATGAACTCAAAACATTTAACCTAAAAATCTCCCTAGTGAGGAACACATTTAAAATATATTATGACAAATGAGGAGCAAGAAGCTGGAGTTGATGTGCCGACAAATTTACTCTGACAACCTTGAATTTTAACCTTCTGCCTTCAATGCAGCTCCAAAAGCACAATCAGTCCAATAATAAAAATGGCTGTGGCAAACTCAACTAATGCAGTCCAGTAATGAAAATGACTGTAGCAAACTCAACTAACCCATTTAATTTTTCCAAGGTTCATTTATGACCCTTGCTGAATGGAATCAACAATGGTTTAGTTTAGAAAATGTGCATTTTAATATCAAAAGATGTTTCTATTTTTAAAATCTCCTAATATGTCCAAATTAGACATATGACCATGTACTAAACTGCTGGATGCATCATTGGAACAAGAAAAGCAAATTTTTAGTTAAATTTTGTTTCTCCAAGAATACTTACCCAATCACATTATATTAGGGATATTAGCCTGCTACCTCACAAATCCAGCCATACTAAATGATGAAAATCATCTTTTTCTATCTCATGTAGACAAAGAGCTATAACTCTTGGCCATTACCTCCCCTTGCCACTGCCAGATGTCGATAGTTTTCTTGCTAAGCGATATACTAACGAGGATGCTCACATGGCGTGGTGGTTGGGAGAGTTTTTAAGTAATGTGATTGGGAAAGTATTGTCTGATAAACACCATTTACTTCAAAATTTGCTTTCTCCTTCAAATATGTTCCCCAACCACATTATGTTTGGAGAAGAGCCATGCAAACAATAACCTGTTCTCCTAATTACATAAGCAACACAACCTAGGGTCTTGATTTGTGACTCCCGCACATGGTTAAGAAGATAATTATTGCAATCTTACCTACAAAATTTCACCAGCAAATCCAGTAAGATTGTTTTAATTGGGTCTGGTGGTCAACTCAGCTGCTGCTACCAGATCTACCAGATTCAAGGTTTGCGAAGCTAAAACTCAAGAAGGCTGACTCTGCATTCCAGCCAACAATTTCTATTATAAACTCTAATCGAAATGTTACATTCTAATGTGAGGCTTGCAGAGACAACTCTAATTTCATGAGCAGCAATCTTTATTATGTGACTCTGATCTTGTCAGACCTTCAATTATACCAAGCGTATAACCCATTTCAGCCACAAAACAAGGGCTTGAGAGGTGATATCCTGTTTCCCACTTTCACTGGAAGAAAGAGACGTTTGCACATGCTACAAATTGTCTCTATGCATTTCAAGTAGTGCTTGAGTGCATGAACAGGACATTGCACAATGGCTGCTCTCAACCTGTTGATTGAAGAGAGTGAACAAATGATGACTCTTTGGTTACAGACAGTAACCTATTTTTGGCTACACAGCCTGGTTCAGGCAAGTGGACCACCAAACCAACCGATCTGAAGATAATTTGGGTCGACAGAAAGGGCATGTAGCTTACTTGATCTGCATGCTGAAGCCAGATCTATCTGGAAACATGTTTTGTATGATAATAACTTCAGTGAAGTGTAGACTAAAGGCTCCAATTTATTTAAATTCAGCCAAGTTAAAACCCAGGAAAGATTCCATTTTTTAAACATAGTGAAGGATTTTGGTCAAATGAGATCAAAATTGGTGAAAAGATCCAATAGATCTTTATCATGCCTGATATCACTCCTACCACAATGCCAGAATGTGTCTGTTCTCATGGAATGGTAGCCTTTGACAGTGATTGGGGCCTAATGTTTCTCTTCAAAGTGCCAGAGAAAACATCAGCCAGTTGAGGAATTGAGGTGATCAGAGGTACAATGATACTGATCTTGCACCAGTCCCTGAAAATACTTCACTTTCCTTTGTAAGTCTTCAGAGTGGATGTCCTTCATGCTCTCGAGAGTCTCTCTGCAACTGAAGGCTTAAATTGTCTCACAAGGCTATCTGGACAAGAGCCAAACATGAAGATGATTGCTGGCAGGGATGGAACACTTGTGACCATGGCTGCTTGAGAAGGTTAGGTTTGGCTGGTATCTGCCAGGGCAGATCCACTGCAAGATAGAGTTGATCAATAACCCAGGACTTGTACCATCTGAGAGGGTCTATCAGAATAATCTTGCATTTCTGACCCTGAAACTTCTGGATTGTTTTTGGTAACAAGACCATGGAAGTGTATGCAAATGCCCACATACCTCTTGACCAACTGACAAAGCATCCATGGCCCAAGCTTCTGGGTCTGGAAATGGAGAGACAAAGGTGGGCAACTTGCAATTCCACCTTGTTACAAAAAGATCGATCATCATATGCTACAAAGTGCACAGATCTGAATAAAGACTGATTGATGGAGAGACCATTCCATGCAAAGGACTTGACCTTTCCTGGCGAGAGTGTCGGTCAAGACAATGAGTCTGCCTGGAATGTGTCTGATTTGTACATTGATGTGGAGATTGTTGGGCCAATGTAGAAACTGCCAAATCAGAATACACAGGTTGGATGATTTGGTGCCAACTGTTTGAGGAGGTAGGTCACCACCATCCTGGCTCCCACAGGCCACTGACAGTAGTGAAGTCTGGCAATAGGTGGGAATCCCAACCATATGTTCTGATGTTGGTACTGTTATTTCTGCTTGGGGCTTCTCCAGCAGCATTCCAGTGGTCAGCCAACCTGGGTTACACCACTGATGCATGAATGATCATATCTCGGGCATCATCATGACTGTTTGATAGAGGGGACTTGTAAAGGGGAGCAATTGTGCTAGCAATGTCATTTGTAAGGGTACATAAAAAGATGACAGAGCTTTATCAAGTCCACTGCCTCATTTAATAATCTGAGGAGTTTGAAGAACTCTCATGGTCAAATCCATGTCCTGTGGAAACGGACTCATTGAGTTTGACAGTCCTGATTCCATGAAAATGTGGAAGCCATAACAGATTTAGGTTGTAGATGAAGTCAATCAGAACAGGGCGATAACACAATCCATAACCTTTGTAAAAACCCAAGGGCTGATGTTCAGGCCAAAGTGTAGGACTTTTAACTGATAAACCGTGCCTTGGTAAGCAAAACGGAGAAATTTCTTTCACTTGGGATGGATAGGGACATGACAATATGCACTGGTGAGATTGATACTGACAGCATACTTGTCCTATCAGATTGAGAGAGAGATTTATCTTGACATCTCCAACTCAAATTTCAGAGGTGAAATGAATTGGTTGAGTCGACTCTGGTCGATGATGGGAATCAACTTGCCATTCGCTTTCTGAACAAGAAACAGCGTTGAATAAAACTCTGGCAAAACCTATTTTACCAGGAAAAATTGGTTTCTTCTTTAAATACGTTACCAAATCATTATACCTAAGGAGAATAGGTAAGAGGTGGAGAGAGATGGTCCCATAAGATATGCGAGACAGCTTCTAAGTAACCTGACTGGAGGGGACTCCATCTGTTGGGGCGCAGCTTCAAATAAGGAAACCCCCCCCCACTGCAAATCCAGCCAAAGGCATGAAGCCATATCTTAAGCTGTCAATCGACCTTGAAGGGTTACCTGTTGAGCTGCAGATATTGTTCCTACCAGAATGAATTGGGCCCTTTGGGATGACAGATCACAGACATAACAGCGAGAGAATGTGGGCTCCAATCTCCATCCCACAGCGTGAAATGGATGTCATTTGGTGAACAGTTCCAGTTGAATGCTAGGCTAGTGGCAGCTGCTCAAACCTTGTGAGCCAAAATATGTAATAAATTTGTTTGAGCTGGGGTTATTTCTCTATATGCTGTGCAAATATCCCACTTAATCCAGGATGAGATAGTCCGCTGTGATGTATCCTCCGGTTCTATTATACGAAGTAGAAAGAACCATGATCTCCCTCAACGCAAAGACTCTGTTCTATTAAGGTACCACTTCAAAGCCCAAACTAGGTCATGTAGGTGGCCTTTAGCTAATGTGTCTAGACCATAAAGAGCTTTCATGACAAAAGTCTGGTTACCCATGGAAGGAAGCCAATTCTTGGTGACGAAAGAGAAAGCCATCATGAGTAAGACTGGCCCAACTTGTCGGAACTGCATGCAATTGAGGTCCATGACAAGGCATGTATTTCACTAATCCTGCCTGCAGTCACTAATGCCATGAGGAAGCAGGCCTTATATGAAAGATACGCCAGTGATACCCCTGAAAATGGTTCAAATATGTCTTCTTCAGCCAGACAGTATCCAAGATAGGTTTCACACTGGGCATAGGGCTAACATTTATGGTCATGTATACTCAAAGTTGGAGAGTAGGTTGGATAGTCTTTGTTTTGTCTCATATCCTCTCCTCCATGATGACAAATGGTGTCAGCAATTGTACTCAGCACCAACTTTCTCTCTACAAAGGGCCAGAGGAAGCTAGCTATTTGCAGTAAAGATGCCTGGAGAGGTCTGATGTGTTCGTTTGCACACCACTGGGTGAAAACATGCCATTTGCCTTCATACGCTTTCAGAGTGGATGACCTTCTTGCTAGAGCAATTCTCTTCATGACTGGTTGTGAGAATTGTTTATTTCTGAGGGCCTGTTTCACATGATCCAGACTTGCAGGTTCTGTAGCTCTGACTAGGAATGAAACAACTGCCGTCATGGTTGTTTGAGTAGATGACAGAAAATCTGAAGTGCCCAAGGAGTTCCCATTGTGAGACTGATGAGGTCGTTGATCCACAACTTCTCCCATCTGAGTGGTGCAATGAGGATAAGGCGATAATCCGATTCTCATGCTTTCTTTATCACTTTTTGGAATCAGAGGTGTAGGTGGGTATGCAAACGCATTCAGGCTGTTTCGAATCTATCAATAGAGCATCAAGTACTTGGGCTTGGAGTCTGGGGCTGGAGGTAGGAAGGTTGGGAGTTGGTATTCCACCTTGTTGCAAACAGGTAAACCAACGGAAGGTCACATCGGGTACCTATCTGAAGGAAAACCGAGGGATGAAGACACCATTCTGTCTGTTTAGTTGACTGTTCTGGGACAAAGCCTTGGCTAGTACATTACGTGTCCTGGGATATGTGGATTTGTTGCTGACAACACCACTTTAAAAAAGTCTTACACCAGAACGCAAAGGTCTCTTGGGACTTGGTTCCACCTTGTCGTTTGGCATAAGACACCACTGTAATACTAGGTTCCTCCTTGTTGTTTGAGATAAGTCACCACTGTGAAGTTGCAAATATTCCTGCAACCAGTGAAAGGCTTTCACAATGGCTGTCATCTCCAGAATTTACTGATATGAAGATGTCATTCCTGGAGAGAGCATGCACCGCTGGCTCCTCAAAAGGGTGATAATAGGTAAGCTCACCATCTTTCAGTACAGACTGTAATCTCAGGTGGTTGTACTTATAGATGTCTACCCACCTTGATCCAAGTTAGGTTGCCCAAATTCCAGAGATGTTGCCTCGGTTGTGTGCAGATGGTGAGAGGATGGTCCCACGGGCAAACTTTAGGCCTCCATTCGGGCAGAATAATTATTTACAATGGGCATATAAGAAGGCGACCTAGGACCATGAGATCCAATGAAGCGTTAAGCAAGCCTAGTAGGTGAAGGAATTCCAGTGTGGCTAAAATTGCTCGAAAGCAATAGTGCAACCATAGTTCGGATTTCATTGCCTGATCCTGAGGGAGATAAAATATGTTGCCAATGTATCGAGCTCCATACCTAGGTAAACGAATTGTTGAGATGGTACTTGGTTGGATCGCCCTTGACAAAATGTCCAGATTGGTAAAAAGGATTATCAAGTCTTGTTGGATCTAGCTCACTGATGTTTCTGCAGGATGTCGTCCATGTAACTTAATGTTACCACCATAGAAATGGTCCGGACATGCGCCATTACTCGATTCATCAGACAAGTGAAGACCCAGGGGCTGATGTTGAGCCCAAATGGGAGAACCTTGAATTGGTATATGATGATGTAGGTGAATCACGGGAATGTCCTGGAAGCCTTGTGAATAGAGACATGAAGGTATGCGCTGTTCCAGTCCACACTGATGGTGAAGTCTCCCTCATGGATGGCATTCAAAATATGCTGTGGTGTTCCAGTTAGAACCAAGGGGCGTGGATGAATTGATTGAGGGTGCTTAGATCAATGATCAGATGCAGAGTGCCGTTTGCCTTTGGAACCAAGAAAAGCCTGGAACAAATGATAGGACCATCTTGGTGCTATATTCACATTGGTATGCGAGAACTGTGGCTTTCACTGAGTGGAGCTTCAATAGGATGATTTTAAGAGGTTCATGACTAATGAATGGCCCTTGGGTCCTTTTGTTAATTTCCTCTACTATCCATATATCAATGCTGTGGTCTTGGGAGAGAGGGAAATAGGTCTCCTAAGAGTGTTGTTTGCGGATTTCTTCAATCTGGCAATTAAACAGAAGGTTGGAGAGATGAAGGTTGTGCTCTTAGCTTGGCAGTACAGTGGTCCTTCAGGAAAATGCAAGCATACAGCATCAAGTTGCATTCCAACAATTTGTAAATTTGTTGCTGCGGTTATGGCACTGGCCAAACTGTGTTGAGCAGACCTATTCTGTACTCGTGCCATTCTTCAGACCGACTCCCATGCAAGTCCTGAAGTAATCAGAGTGGGAGAAGATAAGCTATGTTCCGTCTGTTGGAAGATAGCCATAGAGATTAAAGTCCAACACTGAAGCCATGGCAACAATATTTTGCACTAACTTCCAAGTGTCATCAATGGCCATTTAGTCCATACAGTGTGGGCACAGAGCTATACCAAATGATGGTTACCTGGAAAAAGGCGATAACAGATGATCTCAATTACAATGCTATCCGTATGGAAGGTCAAGAACGGCATGTAGAGGTAGAATCATTGAAGCATGGAGTTGCATGGGTAAGGATGCCATGGTAAAGGTAACTCACCTGTATATACCAGAAATGATGAAATTATACATATATAAGGTGTTTCTTAAGGGCATAATGACCTGCACATATTTAAATATTGTAGCCTGAACCTATCTTGTGAAGTCACATAGGTTACCCGTGCAAGTGACAAAGTGCTCTTTAAATATGATGGAATGCAGAAACATGCATTAGTAAAACACAACTTAATAAACCATGTAGAGAAATCTTACCTGTACTTGTACAACCACAGCAGAAGCAATACAGAAATGTACACAAATGTCTATATTACACACAAAAACTTTCACATAAAAGGAACTGAGGCACCATCAGACCTGCCAACCCTGACAAGTCTGACTCAGTAAGGCAGTTGATTTTTTTTCCATAAGTTACCAGTTTTCAGTAAGATGTAACAAAATATCATAAACTGCTACTGTAAAGCTGGAAAACATAATTAAAATTTTGGTATTCAAAACATGCAGCGACGATAAAAAATTATGTTCAACTGAAAAGTTTGTAAAGTACGTGTAGACTTTATTTACCACCAGTTCAATTGTACAAACCTCAGTTCCAAACCCTATGCAGCTCAATGGCTTGTTGCTGTCTCTCAACTTGACGTAATTCTTGGAAATTCTTTTTCCATTTCACATGATGACAGCAAGCACATCTCCCGCCATGAGTCATACTCAAATTGGCATGTGATGTCTAATAGGTGTAATTGTGTCTCTTCCAGCTTTTATTCACAAGAATCTGAATATTCCTTTTTATTCTTCTGTATTGATTATTAACACTTTTCAAGAGGATTAATTTCCCTTTCATCTTAAACATGCATCGATTGCTTGAGGCCATTTTAAAAAAGTTATATAATCAACAGTTTGATCATGCAGATGCTTTGCATGAACATATAGGTGCAGTTTAAAGCGTCTGAGGAACTGCTATAAAGTTAGTCTGGTTCCCGGACTAATTTCACTAATTCTAATATGAAACCCAGATCCAAATCAAACACGGATAAGCAAATTTTCTGGAATTTTCAGCAATGATCATTTTTCTGTAGTTTTTGCTTTTATGCCGTAAGTCTGTATTTTAAGGGTAATTTTCGTAAGACTTACAGCAAAATCGTAAGGGTTGGCAGGTCTGCACCATTATAGATACTTACAAAGAAGGTGCTTCAATATCCAAAATAAGGCAACTATCTGTAGGAAAAAAGCATAACACTGAAGTTGGCATCCAGAAACTATGAATGCCTTTGAATAAAAAAAATCACTGATATGTACCCATTTATAATGGAATTATACACATATTAGGAGCTTTTATAAGTACGAGAGACTTGCAAGTACATAAAATAAGTATAGTCCGAACTTAGTGTGAAGTTGCTTAGGCTCCTCGTGCAAGTATCTAACTGTGTGACAACCGCCAAGTCTTATACCTAAGGAAAGATCACTCTGAGCGAACACCACATAGGTTGACAGACAACTTTTAGCTCCCTTTAGCTAAAAGTAATATCTGGGAGGGCTGGATTTGCGAAGCAGTAGTAGTTCTCCCAAGGTATTATGATTGGATAACATCTCTAAAGAAACCAATTTTTTATAGTAAAATATGTTTCTTTCAAAATACGTTACCCAATCATAATACCTTAGGAGTACTACCACTACCTCACAAATCCAGCCCTCCCAAATACTACTTTTAGCTAAAGGGAGCTAAAAGTTGTCTGCAGACTCATGTGGTGGTCGGGCAGAGTGATCTCCCCTTACCTATAAGTCTAGCCAGCAATGAGTAAGAATATTCCAGTTATTACTTCCGCTCGTGTGACACAGCATGCTCTTTTCAACAGGAGACCTCGCCATCCATTTTCATCTTGAAAGCATTCCTGCAGTTGGAGGAGTCCTTTCACATCAAGGAAAGTATTCTCCATCTCTATCTCCAACTTTTGCTGACATTTGTAATGTATTTGAAGAAGAAATTGTGTCGCACTAACTTGCAATGACAACATGAAGTCAACAATAGTGAGCTGTAACATGGTCTTAAATAGACAGTCTATAAAGGTGACAAAGTCATTCAATTGGCAGAAATTGTAAAAATAACACATATAACCTGTAGAAGAATGACTGTACAACCACAATAAATCCAAACTGAAAGTTGGATGGTCCAATTTTAACACTAAGATGACATGGATTGTCGGTGGTAAAATGTACAATGTTATCAGTACAGCAGTGAAGCTAAGAAACTAGCGACACCCGGCGGTGATAAGGGGAGGTAATGGACAAGAGTTACTGCCCTTTGTATATTTGAGATAGACGCAAAGAGATGATTTTCTTATAGTAGGGCTGGATTCATTAGGTAATGTCATGTGAATGGGAAACATATTTGAAGGAGAAACAATTGAATTTCATAAATCTGCATCAAACTCATTAAAATTTACAAAACAGAATTGTTAACTTTACTCAGCATTACTGCATTATGTTAACATGAAGAAAGCTTCTGAGAAAAGGTTGCTTTAAATTTTGACAAAGAGGTCTTTAAAATTATATATTTTTGCATAAAAGCAGCACTGACTTTTTTATTTGAATCCATTTATGTTTGTTTGGTGTCCTGAAATCTATTTTAGATGTAATCCAACCATGAACTTAACATTTAATGCTGTCATTGTCAAGGATGCCAAGAGGATGAAATTTTGCAATGAAAATCATTTAGAGAGATCACACATCACAGACATGTTGGCACAAGGTATGTCTAGACTTGTCTTCAGGGAAAGAACTCATTCTTTCTCCTGCCTTTCTCCTGACTTCCCACATTCTGGTTACAAGTCTGGCATGCAAAATACCAAGCCAACACGACTCCTGCTTCCACTAAGTCATCTCTCTTAGACACCATGGCTTCTGCCTTCATTAGTCACCTTTCAACCACATTCGAGAGGGCACATCAGACTTATTCTATACTCCCGAGACTGCAGGCAGTTGCTGCTTTATCATATGTAACTATACTCGAAATCAATCAATTAATTAAATGAGAGATCACATAAACATATGTACCAGCTTCATTTCTGATACCAAGGTGTGCTGAAATATGTTTCGTTATCTATTTTTCACAACCATAAGCAAGACCAATAGAAAAAAAACAAGCAATTTCAAAATAAAGCTTTCTCTCAACTAACAGATGATTGTGTGGAAACTTCAAAATACTTGTAACGTGTACAGGTAACATGAGTACTTTATACACACTTGTAATGTGTATGTACTTGCAACATGTACAGGTGATATAACTCGACAAACACTTTTAACATGTACAGGTAACAAAAAACTCTATACCGCTTCAACATCCTCCTCGTATACCGAGGTGTCCCACCTGTTCTGAAGAATGAATAAATTTGGTTTCGACAGACGCTCATTCACTTTGTGGAAAAAGTTCTTCTCCTGAAAACAGAATGAACCAGTCTTATAAAACGGTTCTTTAACAGGTAAACACCAAGTTCTTTTAACTGACACTATTTATGTAACAAGCAAAATTTGTATGATTTTTTTAAATGAATTCTGAACAGAAGACAAAACGAGTATCAACAATACAAGTCAGTGAGTTTCTTGAGGTCATGAACAAACAAAGTCTGCACAAATTTTTTACTGTCTTGAGGTGGTGAACAAGCAAGCTCAGTGAAATTTTGCCTCCCCCCTCCTATGTACACAGATCATAATCAAATAAAATCAACCTTACGTCCCCTCACTCCTGCACTGAGGTTATCAGTATGCAAGGTCTGTCTCAATTAAATTTTGAGATGGAGTCCTCTGTATTCCCCAAAATGTTGGTCAACAGACAGGACTTAAAACCTAATCTTGATGATTAATCTGATATATGTATACAGATTCAAAGGGTCATCTTGAACAGTTTAGATTATTGCTCCAAAAAATGAAAGTGACTGATGGATGGATAGACAAACAGACAGATCTAAAATGCAACTTGTGCATCTAGATTACCAGTCATATGTATAACAGTAACAGTAACTTAGGTATGTGTTATATTCTACTGGCTTACTGTCTGCATCAGTGTTGACTCAGCATTGGACACAAGAACGAAAACATCAGCATCCAGACAGAACTTGTCAATCCAGGTGTCCAGATCTGGCGTCACATCTATTCCTGGACTGGAAGGTAAAATAAATATCTTCAGTAACATCTAAGAAAATTCTAAATTTCATGTCCATTTCTATAAGGTTGCCAAAGCCCATGTAAATCTGAATTAGAAGTATTGACATTGATATATTTAATCAGACCAATGCAAGTTTAAAAGACCAACACCAAGAACATTGATCTGTATCTGTCAACAAAGGGGGAAAGGCTTGAATAAGATAACTCCATTAACATACGTGGTTATTGACATTTATGTTCGTTGTTAATCCCTTATATAACTTGTTCATTTCAAACTCAAAAGAGGTACATTTTTCCCCCCTTTTGGTGGGAAACAGCATCAGGGCATCCAGGGCATAGGTTGGTCACCTCTATGTATTCACCTTTATTTTCTCTGCAAATGTATATGACTTACAGTGGGAAGATTTAAAAAGTTGCAAAGTTATGTGCAATGGGGCCAAATTCAGAAGAGTGGGAAACACACATGGACTAGTGTTAGTTACCTGCAGATGTGTTTTCCTTGAACAGATATTGTTCAGGACATAAATTCAACTTTTCATATCCTGCAACTTAGTACGTAGTTAAATGGTGGGGATCTCAATCAGTTCAAAGATACAGCCTTCTGGGTTCTGTATTTTTCATGCAATTAAGAACAAAGTAATTTATATAATCACACAGTTAACGTTATCATTTCCTATTCCACAAATATCTGGTACTAAAGTCTCTAAAAGATGAAAACTCAAAAGCAGGTGCACTCAAAATTTAAATCTTGTAAAATTTACTTATAACAGGTGCTCCTAAATCTGAAAGGGGCTGAAAATGACTCCTTAAGTGGACTTTTTAGAATATGAATATATCTGCAGAAGAAATGCTTCTAAAACAATATCCAAGCCCTTCAAAAGCACCGAAGGAAAATAATATAAACACGTTGACGGCATCATGTAGAGATGTCAACTCCAACTATTACACAACAGGAATACCAGCTTTAACAAAAGCACCCTGTTTAATAGTACTCTTTATTGGCACTAACAACTTGGATATGGTTATGTCTTACAATTACTGATCATCAGATCTCAATGACCTCAAACTTTGGTCAAGGAATGTGGTCTTGAACTAAATTTATTGTACAAAAAAAATATCTTTTCTTATTTGACCTCTGACCTTGAGACCCTGGATCTATAGGCTTCTTTTTTACACTAACGGCAAGCCATCCACAAAGTTTGGTCAAGAAACTTCCTCTAGAACAAAAGTTATTCTGCAAAATGAACTTTACTATGAATTACAAAGGCCATAAGCTTTGACCTTTTGACCCCATTTTGACCCCAAAATCAACTGACTTATTCCCTACCTAAAGCACAAGCTACAAACTCTGGTCAAGGTATGCGGTCTAGATTTAAAGTTCTTATGCAAAAACCAGTTTTCTTCTTTCAATCAAAAGTAATCTCGACCGTTGAACCCTAAATTCAATAGGCTTCATCCTTCACCAAAGTGCAAGCCATCCACACACAATGTTTGATCTGTGTATGTGATTTAAAACTAATGTTACGGTGCATAAATAATTTTCTTCTTGTCAGTTACCTTGACCTTTGATATACTGACCCTGAAATTAATTGGGTTCTTCCTCCTTACCCTCCGAGCAAGCCACCCACAAAGTTTGGTAACTACAGATGGTGGACAAATTGATTTATTATGCAGGAACAATTTTTCTTTTTTTCAATCAGAGTGATATTTATCTTTGAACCTTTAACTGAACAAATAGGGTTTCTCCTTGCCTCAAGTGTAAGATATCCACAAAGTTTGGTAGTTTTATATCATGATCAACTTGAGTTATTGTGCAGAAATTAAATTGGTGACAAACATCAAGCTAGAAAATGGCAGGCAAATAAAAAATTGGAATCTAAATATAAAATTAGGAATATTTCACAAATTTCATCACATGTATTCTTTGCATCAAATCTTACTGATTTAAAGAAAAAGACTGCAAGGCATGGTATTCATATAATTTTGATGCCTTGTATATTCTATTTATGACGGACAGATTTATCTTCTAGGTATGATTCTCATCAGTCACTTTTAATCGGACATCTTTCTTGCACTCTTTGTATGTGAATCATGATCCTAAGTTGATGTGACTTATGATTGATCAATATTCTCTTGATTTCAGGAAACAAATGACCATGCATGATCTCAAAAAGAGCAAACAATCTGATATCACAAGATTATCTGCAACAGATTACTAACGACCAAGTTATGGTTCAATTACAAAATTATGTCTGACCTGAAAATCAGCATCTGACAGAATGATCCTAATTGTGTAATCTGGTAGTTAAAAACAGAAACCACTACCAATCCATACCCACACCCACCTCCCAATCAGGATATCCATGTTAAAAACAGAAAATACTACCAATCCATACCTGCACCAAAATCCCAATCAGAATATCCATCTGTGTTAAAAACACGAAAGTTATTACTGTACGAGTCATATGGACATTCCAATATCAGTTAATCATGTTTCATCAGGGGCACACAAATCTTGTGCCCAGACCTCAGTGCTACCAAAATGCTGGATATGGGCTATGATATATTCAAGTCGGGTAGCCAAGTGCCACTAAATGATATTGTGAAACTTGTTCTATAATTTTTCAAAGCATCCCTATAGCAACATTTTATCATAACAATTGTTATGGACATATGAAAGTTTATTGCAAGGTCTGATGCAAACAGCTTCATATTCATGTGCTTTAATTTCCCCCTTTGGCACCATGAATTTAAGCTGGACTGCCAGGTTATTTTACAGACTGCCTTATTTCAAAATTTGTTGGACACTGTACATGAACATGAGTTATCTCCACTATATTACCTGTCAACAAACACAACATCCTCCTTCAGCAGACGACATTTCTCTTTAGGCCAGACAATTCTAATCAGAGAATTGGATTCCAACTTCACAGAGCTGAGGGCATGAGCCAGTTGCTTTATTGACTGGAAACAAATAAAATACAGAGATTTAATATGATCATACACTTCACTTAATAAGAGACCATTACTATTTAAATTTCATCCTTATAAAGTCAAAAGTCAACTCAGGGTTCCTGCCACAAATTCAGAAAAAGATTTCAGACCTTTTTCGACCAAACAATAAAAATTTCCAGACTTAACCATGTGACAAGTTTACCAACCTAATGATAGCAACAGAGGATGAATTTTTCATAATATTAGAATAAATAAAAACGGAATGTTTTCTGCTTAATTCGAGGGTGCTGAATCTAAAAATGAACTCATGTTCATATCTTTTCAGATAAATTCTCAGGATGCATTGAAACACATGCACCATCCACCATTTTTAATATTGGTCTTGGTCACTTTTTGCAAAAATTTGACTTCAAGTTATTTCCAGCCGACATTTGCATATTTCTTACATATGGGTACTTCTGAAGCTTTTTTGTGCCATGTTTAAGTGCCCTCCCAGAATAAATTTTTTCATAAAATACCATAATGATGAGTCTTACACAAGTTGAAATATCTTACTCTTAAAATAGTGCATAACCATTACAATATTCTTGTACATATACGTGTCGATCTGAATCACAATTTAGTAAACAGCAATTGCCCCTTTAAAATTAAATTATGATAAGAAAGTTTTGGTCAATTTGTATATCTTTAAAATTAATGACAAAGAATAAACAAACAGAAAAATAACTTACATTGAATATTTCAACAATTCTACAACGAATGTCATTCACATGAACAAAATTCTTTAAAAATTCCTCATTCACTCTTTCATACTATACAGGTTTTCCACTAATTCATTATTACAGTAAATCTGAATTTCTATGGTGCAAATTGTGTATGTTGCAACAATAAATTTTGATCACATTTGAGCAATATTATACAGTTCATGATGTAGTATCAAATTGTGAAATCAGAGAGTGTGAGAGAAGGAACTGGCACAGAGTTCTCACGAAATATTATTGATTATCTTTTTTTTAAATAAAGTGATGTGTACAGATCGACTGTTTGTTCTTTATAGTGTCAATATTCAGAATAGATTGATATTTCACAATATATGCCATGAATTGGTTTTCTTTTCTTCAAAATAATTTAAATTTACCTCTTGTTGCCTATACTAAATATGAAAATTTTACATTAAATAGGCCTACCAATGCCACTAGATATCACCAATTATTTGTAAATACAAGTCAGAGTTTAACCTCAAAAATACAGCACACACAAAAAAAATTGTACCAAACATTTCTAACACATTTAGTATAATAAATGAAAACACATGTGTATCATCTGATTCCCTGGCTTGCTTTTTCATAAAATGTGTGTGTGCGTGTGATTTAGATTTTTAATGTAGCTGTAAAAAAATTTCAGTCATATCGCTATGACGTCTGCAGTGTGACAGTTTATAGTGATGTCTAAAACTGGGGCATCATGCCGCAGATATGTGGCATCATGTCCCACCCAGTCACATTATCCTGACACCAGGCCGACCTGTCCTAACACTAACCTCTTAATGCTGAATGCCAAGTGAGGCAGCTGTTAGTACCATTTTTTTAAGTCTTTGGTATGACCTGGCCATGTTCAAACCTGCGACCTCCCGCATCCGAGGCGGATGCTCTAACCACTAGGCCACCGGAGCGGTCTTTCATAAAATGAGTTTCTTTGTGTTTTTTAACTCAATCTATGCCGTATTGTTGCCATTATTTACATTTTTATGGACCCACATGCCAAGAAGAGTTACTGTTCTTGCTAGCATGGGTGACCTATTAAAGACATAATTCAAGAGTTTTCCGCAAATATTCTCACATACTGTAGCATTATTTTTGCAAAATGATATCCAAAGTATTTCAAAAGTAGTTGTAGGTCAGTGTATATATTCATTTATTTAGTTTTACTGCCTTTTGAAAAATGATATTCTCGTTTATTTCCGCCAAATATGTTGTACATAAGGCCCAATGCTATATACGTTAAATATAGACAGCTGACCTTTAAACCATGAATACATTCAGATGTAACAGTGTCGATGTAGATTAATCCTCAATGAGTCAACAAACACCAGTCAAAACTGCATGGTCTTCTCCCACGAATTTATCAGCTATATACGTCTTGAGATGTTGCATTCTACAGTAACGCCCGAAAAACTCTGAAAAAAGCAGTCACATTTCCGGTTTCCCAAACAACAAAAATTTAAGAGTTTTTCCAGACTTTTCAGTCATTTTTAAATTTTTCCAGACCTTTTCAAGGCTTGGAAAAGCAATTTTCTAATTTAAGACTTTTTCCAGAATTCCAGACCCACGTGGGAACCCTGTCAGTTCTTAAAATTAAAATGATTTAATCTTTAATATTTAGTTTTTATTTATTTTACCCAATACATTAAATTTATGTTTTAACTCATAAATGCCATTCCTGTACAAAAAACATTACAAAATACATGCAAGAAAATAGTGTATTTCACATACAAGTAAACAATCTGATTTGTGAAAGCTGTTATGGTTAAAACTTGTGTCATCTCATCAGGGATCAACATAATTTCATAATAAACTTGCCTCAGTGGGCAAGTTCTTAAAACACATCCTTGCCCTGACCGACTCAGGGGTCAAAATGAAATGGAAAGAAATATTAGTAAAAATTTACCAATAAAATATGGAGTTGATAATAGTCAAATATAAACAAAGAAAGTTAGCAAGACTAGAACAAAGATCTATCAGAAAAATAATACCTAGAAAAATTTGAATAATTTCAAGGCAGAAACAAAGTTGTAATTGTTTAAAAAATTGTGGTAAAACTAACAAGAAACAGATGAATATATGACCATAAGAAAAAAAAACAAAAAATCATACAATAAAACACATTTGAAATTTCAATCATGCATCTGACACATGCACATGGGACTTAATATCAAACAATACAGGTTAATAATATTATACCAAAATCATGCATGCAGATCATTCCCCGAGAAAACAAGTCATATGTAATGAGCATAAAAGGGTTCACACAGCTTTGAGGAGTTTATTTTCAAGGAGTTTTTGAGGACTCTCAAATGCTTTCAAGGAATATATTGTCTTAAAGAAACTGAACCATTTCCTGATGTTACTACGTTAATTAGTGGTGTTGTCTGCCATTGGATCCACCATTTTTTCCATTCTGTTTAGTTTTTCATTATTTTTGGACAATTTATAAATAACAGAAAAATGTAACAAGAATACCATCAATGGCACAATATATGTCTGTCCAATCTTTAACGGTCCTTTATGTAGATAACTTAAATTTGTGTGCAGAAAAGATTTTTCTTTTTACAGCCACAGTGGTGACCCTTGACCAATGACCTTTTGGCACCAAAATCAATCAATCTTACCACAAGTGAAAGCCATCCATGTAGTTTGATCAAGGTCAAACCATTCTTCTTCTACAGTGACCTTGACCTCAAAATCTATAGGCTCCTTCCTTACTCAGTGAGACAGTCAGAGTAACCTATCAGTTTTTTAACTTGAAATTGACATGGCTCTTCCTGCAAGTCATTCGCAAAGTTTGGAAAATGCAGATGGTGAAGAATTCAAGTTACTGTGCAGAGACTTTTTAGTCTTCTTTCAGTCAGTGACTATGAACTTTGATCTTTAGGCTCCAAAATCAAAAGGGTTTTTCCTTACAAGTGCAAGCCATCCAAAATGTTCGGAAAATGTAGATAGTGGAGAAGTAAAGCCACTATGCAGAAACCTTTGACCTCTGGACCCCAAAATCAATAGGGTTCTTCCTTACCCCAAGTGCGAACAATCCACAAAGTAACTCTAAAATGGTGGACAACTCAAGTTACATAAACAAAACTGCCATCAGATGGTTAGATGGACATCAAACCATAATATGTCCTGCCTTATGAAAAGCATATAAAAAGTTATAAATTTAGGTAAGTTTTAACATTTTGTACTCCCTCATCAAAATTCAAAGAGAAAACCAAATTTTTGTTTTTAATCCAAGGAGTTTTCAAGGAAACCCCTCAAATTCCAGGATCGTTTTAGGCTGTACAACCCATTTATACTGACTGGACCCATGGTGCTCTTGAAATGGTTCAATCTGATGAAGAAAATACACTGGACCATGTTTCACACAAAAACCAGAATATGGAACTTTTCAGGAATATATATAACCTCAATATTAAATGTAATACCATCCTTCCATCCACAATTGTTTTAAAAAGTAACAGATCTCAGAATAAATTTAGTTGTGTTTTGTATTGACAAGATTTAATGACTTCCGGCCTCTTGCATACTTGGATACTCTTTTGCTCATCTGGTTGGTCCTCTGTCAGCAGAAAAGCTTCCTGGGAATCTGTTCCTCCCTCCACCTGCAGGAAACAGTTGGTAGTGTGACCAATTCCACTAGGCAGGATCTTCTCACGCAGCATAGCATTTATCACAGTGCTTTTCCCATTAGAAGTCCTGGTAAAAAATGCAGAGTTGAAAGTAAACAGAGCTAAAATACTCCTCCTGCTTCTGTGTCACAAGTTAGCATTCTTTAGAAAATGTAAATATAAATACCATAAAAAGTAGGTCACACAACAGTGGTTCAGCGCATGGTACCTTTTCCTATGATACAAATTTTAAACTAAGCTTGGTAGCTATATGTACAATGAAATCAGAATAGAAATGTACAATGAAATCAGAATAGAAATACAATCTCACTAAGCTTGGTAGCTATATGTACAATGAAATCGGAATAGAAATATAATCTCAAATTCTGAGCAATGTCATATAAACCCTGGAATGTAGGTCAATGCAATCTAGAATTGGTGTGCAACACATATTTATCACAAGCTGCACATTCAGTGACAGTTTAACAGCAATCATTGAAAGAGTTTCAAAAAATGAGCCTCAACAGAATTTTATGAAATTTCTAATAAATTCTGAAAGGATGTCCACATTGACCATTTTCTGGTGTGTGACACAGTCATCTCAGGATGTACTTAAAGTGTAAGTCTGATGCCAGTAGATGTAGTAATATAGATGTTATAGCCTAGATTGACTGGATGTACTTCAAGTGTAAACATGATGCCAATAGGTGTAGTAATATTGTAACTATAGACTTGATGGACAAGATGAAGGTTAAATCTACATATGGACAGACAGATGCAAGGACATACAGAAGTGATTCCTAAAATACCCTGCTCTCAAAGCAGAGTTGTTGTTTTTTTTTAAAAAAAAGAGAATAAAAGAGAAAAGAAAATGAATTTCTGCTTTCATCTATACATGACACATTTACAAAACATACTGCAAAATGTTATAAAATAAAGAAAACCACCAATGGAAGTATGGCTTGATTGCAAAGATTTGTTTTATCTATATGGTATAATACTTCATATGATGCCTCCTATGTATCAAGTTCCATCATTCTGCAGTAATAGTATCTAAAAGTAAACTGATTGCAAAGATTAAAGCATGTCACCAAAATGTGAATTATAGGTCACAGTGACCTACATTTTTACTTAAGGATGTAACACTCTTCAAAATGTCTCTACATATCATGTTACATTATTCTGCCAGCAATCATGTTACATTACTCTGCAAGCATTAACATCTGTGAAACATCTAAGCTAAAATACAAATAAAAACTAGTCACTTCAGTGG
Source organism: Megalonaias nervosa (assembly GCA_016617855.1). Classification (NCBI taxonomy): domain Eukaryota; kingdom Metazoa; phylum Mollusca; class Bivalvia; order Unionida; family Unionidae; genus Megalonaias; species Megalonaias nervosa. Next base: position 53,051 of record JAECUM010007472.1, on the reverse strand, counting down.
GAAATACAAGTCACACTGACCTAATTTTGACCGATTGGGCTAATATTTCTCACGATGCATTTTTATCCGAAGTTACACAGTGCCAGAAAAACTTAGTTAAACTCATACCCTAATCTACAAATCACTGAACCATGAAATAATGATGATTGTAGCTATGCATTAAATATTTACATGCTAAGTCATGTGACTGAACAAGAGACAGTGTCTGAGAAAATGAGCCAAGAGTGAAAACTAACCTCAGTGCTGGTATCAAATGGATGGATAAACAAATTTCATAATCTGTAAGCCATAATTGTTTAGCAATATGGCCCATAAAACTGTTATGCTACCCTAAATTAAGATGACACTTTCTAAAAATGGCCATTTCTGTTACATCTTTCAAAGCATGACTAAATATCCTAACTACCATTCTCTATTTTTTCAGAACGTAAAGGGTTGCATTTTTACTGAATAGAACAATAATACACCAGCTGTACGACCCTCCCAGTTAATTTTCAGCATAAATGCAATAATGAAAAAAACAATCAGAAGAATAATCAGAAGAATAACCAACCTTTAAAAAATGTGCTTTTTATGATGGCCCTAGTTAATCTCATCTTGCAAACAACATGCTTGAACACTCAAGCATCAACAAGCTATTTTAAAAAGACTGGCAAGTGGATGCTATTTCTGTTTCTGTGTCTTAACAGAGGCTGCATTTCTCTTTGAATTTTTTCATGAAAATCCATTCAAATGTCACAATTTTGAAAAAACTATATATCACTTTTTAAAGACTGGGAATCCCCAAAAGATTTTAATGTATTTCTGTGAGTCAGTTATTCTCCTTTGGAGTTCAAATGAACCAACAAGACAAAAGCCAATCCAAAATTAACATATACCTTCCAAAAAATACAACTTTCATATGATCTCTGCCAAGGACTTCCATTATGCCTTTCACTTTCTCCTTGAAGCCTTTGATTGTATCCTGAAAGTCAATCCCTTCAATGCAGCCACTCTGACATATTTCTGAAATAAATTTTACACGTAGTAAAAAGAAAAAAAACACATGTCAAATGTATCACCAGCACAGTCACAAAATGCATATCAAAAATGTCCCACAATTTTGGCATGAAAATTTAACCCAGTCATCTTCACCTATGTATACAAACATGCCAAACAAAATTCATTTCAAAAGGTTTTGCTGCAATAATGCTAAGAACGATTTCACAAAAAAATGCTAAGTCGTAATGGTTGCAGTAAATAGTATAAATTGGTGTACAGTCCTACCCGTTTATGTTGACATCCTCAGGCCCGAAGAAATATTGTCGACATAGGCGGATGTCAAGATAAGTGTTTGGGGGGTGGAGTTCTGATACAAGTTAAATTCATAAATAAGGGGTGACCTGTCGTCAGTGAGTAGCATTGACACTTTGCCAAAACAAACAATGCAAATTTTGATTACATCAAAACAAAACCAGTGTCAAATACACTTGTATATTGACAAATTACATTTTGGTTACCTTTGTGTAATAAAATCCACAATAAAATATTGCATCGGTCACATCCTGATATGAAAAACATTCACTACGATTATTCAATGTCGACATAAGCACATGGTTGCATAGTTGTTATTTACATGCTTAGAGTACATGTACTTAAATTGGCCTAGATTTTGGTCAGTCTGTTCCCATCTTACTGAGGCTACCAAGGGAATGGAGCTATTCACAGGGAAATGAAAACCTGTCAACAAGTTGGTTTAAACAGTACTTGTATTTAGTTACAGAAGTGATCGTGAAAAGTACATAAAAGCGAACAAGAGATATGCGGCTGATATGATTAATGAAGGCATAATACTGTATACATTGACACATGCTAATGAGGTATTAAAAGAAAATGATTCTTACAATACAATATTGTAACAATTTCAGCTCAATACATTTAAAATTTTTCACAGACATCTTTGCGAGATGCCCCACTCTCAACTTCCTTAACAGCCAGATATTTAGTTTCCAGAGACTGTAAATTTAATCTGCGTTTAAACTGCAGTTGGTAGCCATCATAAATATAAATAAAGTTAAAAAGGAAACTTTCCCAGCACAATAAACTTGTTTTAATCACCGATCACTTTGGAAAATGCAAGAATCAGATCAGATTTCATTGCTTTTATTTAAGTCGCCGCGAAAGGCCAACTTGATAGGACCAAACAAAAGCCTTTTCTTTTTTTTTTTATCCGACCGCGACATTAAAGCCTGGTGGCAAGATCAAGTAATTGTTGAATAAAGTACAGGTCGGAACTGGCCGCTTGCCAACATAAACGATTAGGCGAGAAAATTAAAGCCTGGCGGCAAGATCAACTAATTGTTGAACTAAAGTTTGGGTCAGAACTGGCAGCTGGTCGACATAAATGATAAGGCGGTAAAATTAAAGCCTGGCGGCAAGATCAACTAATTGTTGACCAAAGTATGGGTCGGAACTGGCAGCTTGTCAACATAAATGATTAGAAAACAAAGGATTTGTTCAAGCTGGGACCAAGGGCTTCTGTCGACATGTACGTTTATTTTTTTATCTCGACATCGACATAAGCATGACAATTTTGGTAGTAATAGTAGACCAAGGGACCGGGACTTTGCTTTTTTGTCGAAATAGGCAGCTTGTCGACATAAGTGATGTCAATATAAGTGGGTAGGACTGTAATCGCTTTATTGACATTTAATCTAATCAGGTTACCAATACATTCATTTCCAATGAAGAAGTCTTAATAACAAACTTGCCTGAATAGATCAACATATCGATGTATGGATGTGCAAAACCAAATTTGACACTAATGCTGCAAGTAATACAGAAACTATTACAACCAACATTTTGCTGTACCATTTCTAATTCAGTTCATCTTATAAACTATTGTTCAGAAGACAATCAAATCAGAAATTGAAATCCTTTAAGGATAAATGAAATTCAGTGAGATGAAGCAAAAACATAATGACCTATGCTTTTGAATTTCCATATAAATAGAAACAAACATCCAAAAGAAAGGAAGAAAGTTCTCACCTTGCACAAAGCTGTCAACATCAACAATATAGTCTGCTATATCTTTGAAGATTTCATTAACTGTTTTCTTGGCTTGGCCAAACAATTTCAGGGGGGAGCTGGGTGATTGCCGCCCATTTCCTAGACTTCTCTGTCCTGAGCTCCCAGCATCTCCCTGGCCCATCTGAGGTGCCTTCTCCTCCATTCTTGTCACATAGCCAGACATTCTTCTGCTCTTATGAATGGATGAGTACCTATAGTAGAATGAAATATTCACAGATAAATCAAACAGAAACCAGGGAATAATGATGACAAATTTATTTATTTCAATTGCTTGGTGTTCATCAGCGAGATGTACAACAGATTGGTTTGGTTGTGATAAACCAATTTGAAGTTATCATTTTATATGAAAGGCACTTCTGAGATTGTGTGATCCAATTAATATGGAATTGTTAGTGGGATCTGTATATCATGGATGATTAGCTATCTGCAGTAGTAAAACATATACAGACTAAAGTAATACTGATCAGTTTCCAAATTCTTTCTTTGTGAGAATCACCATCTTTTGGAACATTTTTGACCAGAACATTGTGGAGTGGAAAGTCATATCACCTCTTTCATACAACAGCTAAAACAAACCCGATAACCTGACATCCATCTAAATCTAAATCAGGCCCCTCTCGTATTCTAAATGAGCTGTCCATCGGGAATATCCATAACAAATGTCATCTAATTTTTCTTAAAGAAACCTTACTCTGCCAATGAAATGCTCCATTTGCATTTCAAAGTTTTTAAAAGCCACTAATAAATTATTAATATTCAACTTCCTGATGGGGCACAATCTGTAGGTCCCTCCACATTATAAAGATCATCTGTATTAAAAGCTATTAACTTTGTTTGCAAAGCGAAGCAAGTGACCAATGAATACAGAACAATATTATTTCTGTTCTCTGTATTTCACTGATAACCTACAATTAACATTCACTTTTAAAGCACGAGGAGCAAATAAGCTGTCCAATGATCATGCTGAGTTCATAACGCATCACTGGTTAAATATATCAAGCAGTATCAATACGATTGTTTGAAAACCAAGCTAAGCTTGGACATTAACAACCTATCAAAGCTCCAAATACAATATTTTCACCCTAAAGGAATTGAGAACATTACATCTTAATCCTTTCACTGTAAAGAGTTGATAGCTCAACTGATACAGAGTGTTGTTTGTAATTGTGACACATCCACAGAACTATCACAAAACTACTTACGCAACTTGAAGCCACTGTTTTTACTGACAAGAACAATGCCTGTCCAACTTTCATTTTGTTTTCAACTTTGTATGTGAGACAATAAGATTTTTGCATCGTTCAGAAAACAAAATTACTCTAATGCCTCGCAGATCATGATGAAAACACATATAGTGTTATCATCGAGCTAATGGCAAAGCAGAAAATGTACAGTTGGAGATCGCACAAGCCGATGTGTGTTCCACAATTAATGAAAATTCACCACCTCTGGATGAAGAAATTGTGAAATTGTTGGAAACCTTATGAACAATATCACAAGGTGTAAAGGACCAATCAACAAATTTCCAGATGGGGTAGGCATGTAAAATATACGTCCTTCTTGGGTAAGGGATTTTAAATCAAAGCAAGTGATTTTTTATTTAAAACCACAGACCTTAAACCTGTCTCTTACAATTTTTTGTTCACAGGGAAATTGGATAATGGTTAACATCAGGACCTGGAGGAAAGCATTGCTTAATATTCAAAAAATAATCTGATAGGTGGATAAACACTCATGTCAATTTCAAATGATTTGGTTTATATCTTTTATAATTAAATTGCTGCCATTTCAACAATGTGTCAAAACAAAAGTAAAAAATTGGGCCATTTTGGACACATGGACTTGGAGTTTGGGGATAGTGGAATTGGTTAGTGATTTGTTAAGGTCAGTTTCTAAAGAAAATAAATTCTCTGAGTACTCTTAAACAGTCAAATAAATAGTGTCCTTTTGGACACATGGAATTGTAGCCAGGACTTGTAGAATTTGAGTCAAGGCCTGTGAGTCTTTTATAGTCACCAGTCCTTGGCCTGTGCCTGAAATTTGTTTTTCTTTAAGCACTCTGTACTAATACTATATGGCCATTTGCCATAAAAGTGGTGGGGGATCTTCAAATTTGTGAACCTGAGAATAGCTCCAGGAACAAAACTGCTCATAATTCACACCTAATTAATGATAGACTTTTGAAATCTTACATATAGATAGTTCATCATCTTCAAGAAATGGTAACTAGAAACCTCCAAGTGAAGCGGTGCGCACCATGGTTAGTGATTATATGACACAATTATGAGAAAGAGCAATTTACGAGTGGGTTTAACAACACATCAGCACAAGCTTGACTATATTGTGGCAAGTAAGTTTTGGTATTAAAAAAAAGCATTTATCTAACAAAGATAATGATAAAATGGGTACAATTCTTATAATACAAAATCAAAATTTTGCGATTAATCACGCTCTTTTAAAGTGTCCAGATCTTTTTACAAGAGTCTCATTTGGCCTATTCTACATCCACGAGCCCAGTGCGAGTTTGAATAGGAAAGTGAATATTTTTACATTAATGAAGAGGAGATGGGTATGAAATAAGTGAACATGTAAATAAAACACAAAAGATTATTCATTATTCTAGTCCTTTTGTTTTGTTATTTTTTTATTTTTTGGGTTGGGGGGGTTGCTGCAGGACCAAATAATATTCAGTGCCATCTGAAACCAACTATCGATACTGTACTGGCAGTTTACGTAGGTTTTAAAGGAACTTTTAAAGCAGCATCGGCTATAGGCCTCTCTTGCCCATGAAATGTGAACCAAGTTAATAAGTGCCTTTCCGAAGACGCACAGACTCCGAGGCAACCGACCCGGACAGGCCTGGGTGGTGAGTATTGACAAAGGTTGATGTCCCAATTCAGTTTTAAACAAGAACCACATATGCGTACTGGCAGTCTCTACTGATATCCACCCGCATACCTATTCGGTCTTAAAAGATGCCCATGCAACATTCATGACAGGAGAAAGAAAGGCGTAATGCCATATGCATTAAATGAAAAGAAAAGAAACCATGCATTTTTATAGAGGATATTCGCTTTTAACGGACATGGATTGTTACACGGTTTTAAATGCCTGCGCTTGTTACGGGTAACTAAACGCATGCACTATGTAATCTTACCATTATAAAAGTGGTGTTTTCACATGGTAGCCGACATGTCCTTGAATGACTTAGATATATTCCTCTTACGCTTTGACGCATACCAACTGTTTGTGGACCAGTCGATTTTCTAAGGGACATAACTCGCTAATAGTAAAGAACAATGTTCTTTCGTACAAATACAATCTACACTCAGATCAAAGTTTGTTGTTGGAGAAAAATTAATTCCACCAGTTTCCAGTTTGAAATTTCTCAAGACTGAAAGCATTAAAGATGGTATGAATTAATGACAACTATTGATATGCACTTTTCATTTTACTGTCCATCTGGCTTAAATGTTCATGTTGTGTTATTGTTTCTTGGTTGTATTGTTTGTAATCTTTAAAGTGCACCGTCCTCGTAACCTGTTCTGTTTAATCGGATTCTTTATTTGCCATTGCTTACATTTTTTTCCCCCTAAATCTTACACAACAGCTAGGACCCACTGGAAATAGGCCCCACTATGGTTTAATCAGCATGTATAACCTTACTGGTTTAATGCATTTACTGGCGTTAGGTATGGTGCGTTTTTACGTGTATATGTATTATATCAAATCTTCCGTTTTATGTTGTTTACTATACGTTGTACGTCTTTATTGTACATTTTTTTATATAGTACATGTTGGCTTCACCAAGTCAATAAGTCGATACTATTACGGTAGGGTTTTTGATTTCTACCCCCAAATAAAGACATAAAAAAAACCTCTTAAATTTTGGACGCAAACGAACATAAACATACGAGAGAAAATATGTCCATCATTTTAGTTAAAGCATATTATATTCCCATGTAAACGAAGCGATCGAGGTCGGGCAACAAGTTCTCCATCTTCGGTACTGCTCTTCTGTGTGAAAGCACTTAGCATAATTTAATTGATTGATTGATTGAGAGAGAGAGAGAGAGAGAGAGAGAGAGAGAGAGAGAGAGAGAGAGAGAGAGAGATTAAACTTAATATGCTCAGATTCTTGCAAGGTGGATAGTACTCTCGTTTCAGACGCATATTAGGAAGACACTGAAGAAAAACTCATTTTGTATAAGTAAAGACTTGTGTTAATATATAGAATTGCTAGGAAATTCTCAAGAATATATTTTGTGAACTCTATACTATTTGAAGTTAAGAAATGTACGATGCGTTTTGCATATACTACTGATTAATCCCTAGCCCTATTTTTTTATATTTTTTTTTTTATTTTATTTTTTTTTGCTGTTGATTTATCACTTGCCATATTTTTTCTGTTGATTTATCTCTAGCCCTAGCTTTTACTCTTGATTTATCCATAGCCCTAGTTTTTACTGTTGATTTATCCCTAGCCCTATCTTTTCTTTTGACTTATCCCTAGTCCTATCTTTTACTGTTGATTTATCCCTAGCCCTATCTTTTCTTTTGACTTATCCATAGCCCTGTCTTTTACTGTTGATTTATCCCTAGCCCTAGCTTTTACTGTTGATTTATCCCTAGCCCTATCTTTTCTTTTGACTTATCCATAGCCCTATCTTTTACTGTTGATTTATCCCTAGCCCTATCTTTTCTTTTGACTTATCCCTAGCCCTATCTTTTACTGTTGATTTATCCCTAGCCCTATCTTTTCTTTTGACTTATCCATAGCCCTATCTTTTACTGTTGATTTATCCCTAGTCATAGCTTTTCCTGTTGATTTATCCCTAGCCCTATCATTTACTGTTGATTTATCCCTAGCCCTAGCTTTTACTGTTCATTTATTCCTGGTCATAGCTTTTACTGTTCATTTATCCTTAGTCATAGCTTTTACTGTTCATTTATCCCTAGTCATAGCTTTTACTGTTGATTTATCTATAGCCCTATCTTTTACTGTTGATTTATCCCTAGCCCTAGCTTTTACTGTTCAGTTATCCGCATCCGGGCTATTACTATTGCAAATGGAACTTAGGAGATAAAATCTGATTTGAACACTGCTATGGAAAGACGAAATCCACAAACAACTAACTGCTTTAGAAAGTTTCCCAATACTGATTGTATTAAACTTGAAAAGAGCTACACTGTTGGATAACACATCGGTACCAAAATTTCTATTTGTGATCGGAATTATGTCATTCCATGATCATTTTGTGCGATATGGTAACATATCTAATCCGCACTTCGTTTTCAAAATTAATGTAAGTTACGTTCTTAAAATCCTTTTGAAATACTGGACATAATCATGTTGAAATACTGGACATATTCCTATTGAAATACTGGATATAATCGTGCTGAAATACTGGACATAATCTACTGAAATACTGAACATAATCCTATGGAAATACTCAATATAATCGTGTTCAATTCATGATACTGACGATTAATACATACTCATACTTGGCTGTGCTCGGATTTAGTGCTTTCTCATTACGGTTGTTAACCTGTCCCCATGCTTAGCCTACTCATACCCGTCTTTATCCTTTCCCCATGCTTACTCGATACGGTATTTAACCTTTCCCCTTGCAAATTCATTACTGTCTTTAAACCTTACCCTTGCTTACTCATTACCATCCTGTACCTTTCCCCATGCTAGATCATGACCGTCTTTAATTTTTACCCATGCTTAAATGATTCTTCTTTTAAGCCTCTCTTCGATCTATTACGCATATTCCTTCCTTCCTCTACATCAAACTTCGCCATAACCTAAGAAATGGTGTGTGGGTGTGTGGGTGTGTGGGTGTGTGTGTGTTGGAATGAGACAATTCAATATATGTTGGCCTTCTCTCTCTCTCTCTCTCTCTCTCTCTCTCTGAAATTTGCTTACATACGGTACCTTAGTACGAGTCGGGTATATCTTAAACTCGAGTCAAAGGTTGGAACTCGAATATTCGACAAAAGAGACGAGACAAATCCTACTAATGTCAACCAGAATAATTCTATTATTTCTTGTGTGTGTGTGTGTGTGTGTGTGTGTGTGTGTGTGTGTGTGTGTATTACGATATATAGGTGAAGTGTACTAATAAATTGTGTTCGAATTTACGAACATTTCTGGGAAAAGTGAAGTAAATATGTTCACCAGCGTGACAAGACACTTAGGAGTGCTGTGCCATTTTGGATCGTAATTTCCAGCATTCGAGGTCAAGCTGAGTTTACAACTTCGAGTACGAGGTCACACATTTGTTACCAGATGCAGCCCTATTGTATTTGCACACCCTCCCGTTTGTTTGTAAGCCATCAACAAACACCACCACTGATTTTTTTAGAAACAAAAGTATCAGGGATTCAAAAATGCACAAAACTTAGTAATTTCATTCATCATTTATAATTTCGAACCTGATTGTCGCCAGGAAGTCGCTATCACTGTCAACTCAATGGTGTTTCAAACCAAACCGAAGCTCTCGATGAAAAACATGCAGACAGAGCCCTGTAAGGTCAAGTCTTAATATTTCTAATACAAATTCAAGAAATAAAAAGGAAGAACTCTTGTATACATTTGTTCAAAGAGATGCAACTCTCAGATTTAAAAAAAATATCGTTATTATCAAAGACAATGAACTCATCACATGTGTTCCTTGAAGACACAGAATCGCCCATGCAAATATGGCAACCGTGTTATTACAGAAACTGGTGTATGATTTGAAACGTCAACAATTGTGTTTAAGAACTCCTGGCGACAGTCAGGTTAGAAATTATAAACTGATGGATGATATGACTAATTTTTTGTGCATTTCTTACATCCTTGATTTTTAATTAAATGGGTTGAGGAGTAACACGTAAACGGGGGTCTGCGAATACTATAGTCATCACTCACAAGATGGGCAGAAGAAAATGAAGGTTTTAGTGATTTTTACTTCATTTGTGAAATAACTTTTAAACTTACGTGTCGTCTATTTTGTAAATAGACACAAATATCTTTGCAATAAATTACGACAAAATCTTACGCTGATGATTATCAATGATGTCAAATGAAAAATGTGACATAATCAATTGTGCCTGTAGGTATAAAAAATAAAAATGAATAATCGTCTGGCTATATTGAAGAGTTTTCAAACTGTCGATTTTGGTGGATTTATCAAAGACTCAGACTCTCTCTCTCTCTCTCTCTCTCTCTCTCTCTCTCTCTCTCTCCGAATCTTAATATATGAATTGCATGCATTCCAATTCGATCAGTAAGAACAAAAGGACTAATCAGCGAAAGAATCAAGAAATGCTAGTATTGTCCTTTCTGTGGTTAAGGGGTCATAATGACCGTTATTAGCGGTGTGGTTTCTCTACTGTCGTCTTCGTATAATTAATATTTCCTAAATCGAATCCAATATTTAAAACAAGCTATACATTGTGCACTCTTTCTTTCATTCCGAGAAGGGCAAATGTCATGTTTTGTGCTCCCTAAATATGAAGATGGGGGAAAAAATTAAGTTCTTTATTACTCAACACAAAAGAAAAGCGGTCACCATGGATTATTCCATAAATCAAAATGTCAAAGAAAAAGTTTTAAAAAAGTCTGACGCGTTATGTGATCGGTTCGGGAGTAATTTTACTGCCGAGAATAGTTTAATGAAAGCTGCCGTAGGCGCTATTTTAATTTTTTTTCAGGCGATGTGAGCTGGCATTTTAAACGCTGCAGAATGCACACGGAGCGTACATAGCTGTTTAAACTCTCGCTGCACAGGTTCTTGTAATACGTACAAGTAGTAGATCCTTATGCAGATATCCAGGCGATACTCTCTCTCTCTCTCTCTCTCTCTCTCTCTCTCTCTCTCTCTCTCTCTCTCTCTCTCTCTCTCTCAACAGATGAATAAGACCAACATTTCTCTTTCATATATTTCCGATACGGAGGGGTTAAAAATGAGAACTTCCTCATAATTTAAGTGAGTCGATTTTAGCATCATCTCATAATAATTTCACCATAAATGTTCTACGTCGTACTGCGGAACGGACTCTTGTACATTAGTTTTGAACCCTTGGTATCCAGAGGTCATGAAAAGAAAACTTCAGCCGTTCCCAACCAACTTTAAAGTTTGAAGTCTGCTAAGTGACGTTGATGATGACAGTGACCACAACAACGATGGCGACGACAATAATAACCATAATGACACAAACGATAGAGACAATGATGATGATGATGATGATGATGATGATGATGATGATGATGATGACGACGACGACGACGATGATAATGAAAACCAGGGCACAGAAGACAACGACGACGACGATGATATGTAAAACTGAAATGGCGCGACAATGACAAAAGCACCGCTTGAATGCAACTAATAATACAAATTGCCAGAGTTTTGAAAAGCAGTAAGTCTGAAATGCACATCTGTATTTCTTGGAGAGAATGCTTACTAAAATATTATAATATATGATGTATGAGCTATTTAAGTATGAGTTATTTAAAGAAATTACTAGAAGCAATTCAGAGATGCTGCCGGGGCGCGTGAATGGGGGAATCGCACAAAACTTTGAGAGCACTAATGCGCGAGAAATCCCGCAAATTAGTTTAATTAACGCATATGAAAATGTACTCTGCGCAGGATAAAATTTTTATTTAAGTTTTATCCTTTAAAGCACTTGTCGCTACAGAAGTCAACGCCGGTAGCGGTATCGTAAAGCTTCTTTCAACACAGTTCTTTTTTCAAGATGGCAACTGTTTTGCGGGCGCGCTACCAATGTTATGAACCTTGAGAGTGACAATGTGTCCGCGAAAGTTGTTGCATTTGCAGTATGCGCAACGGAGAGAATGTTGGCATACTTATATGTTACAAATTAGTTTCAGTCGCGCATAAAAAACAATGTACTCTGTGCAGTATATTTTTTAAAATTTATTTATCTGTTAACTTTAAAGTACTTCCCGCGACAGAAAAGTCACACAGTTGGTAGCGACATCGCTTGCTGTGTCGCGACGTGTCTCACTTTATGTAGGCAACTGAAAGAGTCCCTGGTGTAAGGTGAAGTTACTTGCATTTCCATCATTCACAATGGAGAGACTGTTGGCATACCTCTATTTGACTTTCATGTTCTGTGGCTAAATTTCAGTGGATATTGTACTTTTGGAAACCGTACATGATCTCAGCACACAGCTAACTAAAAGGGCTGCTCCCATGTGCTCGAAAAACCAGCCTGAGTAAAGTAAATTATCTTTAGCGCTTATTAAAATGGGGAAAATGAATTATGTCAAACTAGACAATACCAGCTTCTGAAAGTGCAATGAATAAATAACAAAATATATACGATGCTAAAAACGTTATCGACTCTTTTTTTTTTTTTTTTTCACAATTTACTTGAGAATTCCAGGATGTGACAAGGACCACCTTTTTTTTCCCTTTGTTTTTATAAAGTGCACATCTGAACTAATGTCAAGCTGCACCCACTATAAACCAATTTACATCAATCAATCATACACCAACAATAAAGGGAATTAAAAGTTCGTTTAGAGGCCTCGAGTGGCCAAGTGGTCTAAAGCGCTCTTCGTTACGGATCATTGCCATCTCACCCCTGGTTGCGTGGGTTCGAGTCTCGGATTCGGCCAATGTGGATATGTGAGAAAGCTTGCCAGTAGCTTCTTGTGGGTCGGTGGTTCTTTCCGGGGTTTTCCCGGGTTCTTCCTCCACCATTAGTACAGGCCGCCATGTATAGCCTATCGTGTGCTGAAAAATGGCGTTAAACCCTACAACAACAACAACAAAGTTCTTTTAACAATGACTCAAATATACAAGGTTTTGTTTTAAACAGCCATTTTGATCAGTGAGGAAAATCTGGAAAATTCGTTTTCTTTAAAAAAAATCTAACCCATTGCAAAATACGAAATGGTAGTGTGCAACCTTACAGATCAGGGTTCTTCGTCTTGACATGAGTGGTTGTTAAACTAAATTTGACTGGCATGCTGGGCACTGGAACAAGCATTATGCAGTAGTTTGAACTTTGCATCAAGGAAGTTTTACAAATGCGTGTTTAAAATACGGGCTACGTAGAATAAAAAAAAAAAATGACTGATTCCAAACGTGGTTACTCTTCACACGACGATTTCATTCGGTGAAATACTGGCTGACGATAGTGACGATGAAAATGATTTTTAAAGCTATAAACTATATAGATTATTGAGTTGGAAAGTGTTAATGAAGATACCAGGGAGTGATTTTGAACCCCAAAATGACGTTGAGTATGAATTTGATGTACTTGCTGGATGGGGAAAAAAAATAACAACCCCAAAAAACCTAACAAAACAAAAGAAAACATGCCATTCAAGACATTTTTCAACGGAATTTCGAAATTAATGTAGAAAAGGCAGAATACCAAGCCAAATTAAAATATAGACAATTTAGAAGTAGAGTGCAGCTTTCATTTCTTTTCTCAAGTAATATGCGGGATATTGTGGTACAAAACTATGTCGGTCAATAAGGGTTTTAAGATAAATCGAATAAATAAGAATCTATAGTTTTCGCACACCCTCTCGTTTGTTTGTACCCCGTACCAATCTTAAAAATAAAAGCCATGAAGTATATAAAAAATGCACAAAACGTAGTCAGTTTATTCATCTATTTCTAATTTTTAACCTGATTGTCGCCAGTGAGTCCCAAATACTGTCAACTTGGCGTTTCGTTTTTGATAATCTCAATAATTCCGTAAATTTGGTAGTTATATCTCTTTGAACATATGTATACAGTGGTTTCACCTTTATATTTGTTCGATTTGTTTTAGAAATATTAAATCTTGATATTGCAAATATTGAACACAGACCACACAGTTTTATTCAAATGGACTGTTCTATAAACCAGAAAAGGACAGTGTGCAGTCTGTCTGATTGTTTACATCAAGAGCTTCCGTTTGGTTTGAAAAGCCAGTAAGTTGACAGTGTTACGACCCCTGGTGACAATCAGATTAAAAATTATAAACTGATGAATGAAATGACTATGTGCGTTTTTTATATCCTTGATTCGTTTCTTTTTTTAAAATCGATAAGGGCGGGTAGAAACAAACGGGGTGGGTGGGGGTACGAATGCTATTCAAACAGAATCATAACTATAAGGTATAGAAAAATATTTCTTAAGAAGTTAAATGACTATAAACTGTACGGAGGAAACAATAACTATTTACGTTAATTTTTTTATCTGTGTTGAACCATATTTGAGAAAGGTCATCTGTAGAAAAATCAAACAACTTATTCTGTAAAAAGACGAGACAACCAGTATACTAATGAAGATACCAACTCAAGAAGGACATTCAGTATAGTAGACGGTATCACATAAAAAGGCACGTAACAAAAAGAACAGAGGTGAAGATAACGTCAATGACCGTATATTCACCTTGTTGCATGCCAAATTCGGAAAGAAAGTAAGAAAAGTACCAGAAGGCTGTTTGACAATATATGTTTAACATTACATAGAGATATCAGTTATCCGGAGAAAACTCGCACATAAATTTGCCTTACCGGGTTCAGGAGAAACATGAACGTTCTATCAACTGAAATGATAAGAATATTATGTGTTTATACAATGCGGAATCAATTGTAAATTCTCCAAGAAAGCGTCAGAGTGAAATAAAAATATAATTTGCATATATACAGCAAATATATTAAAATGTGTCTGGCACAAGTAAAGGAGATACGTAAATTTGAAAATGAATTTGATATTTTGGTTAAATTGTATGACATAACTGAAACATTTCCATAAAACTGGTTAGAATAGTTATAGTAGAAACAGAAGACAGGTTGATATGATTGTTCAGTATTGTGGTCTAAATAACTATAAATCTGGACGGTATTATTGCTTTGAAATAGCAATTTTGTTCTCAAGATTATTATTATCATATGTAGATAAACATATATCACGATCAGAAATAGTGTATGAGAAGCAAATACTTGAAAGTGTCTTCTCATACGTACTAGGCAGCACTTATTTGAACACATAGACTGTAAAAACGTAGACAAATAGCTATACCTGAAGTGAAATAAAAAAACGATCAATAGCAATTAAAAGTTCTGTATGTTGTTTGCTGTGGTGTGAAAAATATAACTACACCCTAACCATTTAAAGAAAGATATGACATATCCTGGATAATCAAAAATAGCCAAACACATTCTATCAGTCTGTTTATTTTATCTCAAAGCAGTGCACAACGAATACAAGCCAAAGTTTGAAGAGGTACAGATTGCATTGACATATTTTACCATGCTTTGAGTAAAACTTTTACTTAGAAATGAAACTAAAGAGATGGTATAACCGTAAAATGTAAGAATCAATATTAATAAAGTAGTTTTAAGTCTTACGTTCAACATCAATATCAGTGATTGCTTATTTTGTGTTCGTGAGTTCCCCAAATGCGCGATTAATTAATTCATTAGTTAGAAATACATTACACAGACACACAGACAC
>JAECUM010007472.1:0-32500 GCA_016617855.1 Megalonaias nervosa | reverse complement strand
CACTTTTTGCGGGATTTGAGGACGGTAACGTGATCGATGATATAAAGGACATGACAGTTTCTTCCCCAGATGGAACCGGCATCGGAAAAAGGTATTTCCCAATGGATGGTTTACCACATACTTCTTACCCCGGAATGATCCGATTATCGGAAAGCAGACGACATTCTTGTGGGCATTGTAACAAAGTGTTCCAGAGCCATCAGCAGCTGCAGCAACACGACCTGGTGCATTCTGGGGAGCGGAAGTACCGTTGTTCATACTGTGATCGTGCCTTCAAACAACTTTCTCATTTGCAGCAACATCACAGGATACATACAGGTACTTTTAATGATGTCCAGCCCATTTAATACTCGAACGCACATCATCGACATGGATGTCTTTGATTCCATAAAATAAACTGCTTTTCTTATGATTAAGATTAATTCATAGGCTGTGGTCTATTGTTTTGAATGTAAAATCTCTGCAATTTAAAATTATTCGGTTGTGGTAGTTTATACCCGATAGTCTACAATGTTCGTTTAACATATTTTTCACCTAGTGGCCTTCCAAGAAAGAATATCACTGAATAGTTAAAAAGTAAGATTGTCAATAAACAATTTATAAACTTTTAGTTTCCAGCTCCTATAATTCTCTTTTTTCTGTTTATTCCCTTTGTTTTTCTCACTTCTCTCTTGTGTGCAGGCGAGAAGCCGTACCGATGTCCCCTGGATGGATGTGATAGGGCGTTCCCCCAGCTTTCCAACCTGCAGCATCATTTGAGAAAACACGACAAGATGGTAACCTCGGGACACTTGTGTTGCGTCTGTGGCAGTAGCTATCCGAGTGAAGCTGTGCTCAGAAACCACGTACTAAAAGTGAGTCAAACACAAAACATAGCAGATTTAAAACATTTTGTATACGCCTGCCGTAAGACAGAACGTATACTGCTGTGGTCATGTATGTTTGTCTGTCCATCCGTTAACGATTTATTTTCCACGCTTCGCTTGGAACTTTCCAGATGGGTTGCCAATTATAAACCAAGGTACCCTGTTGATTTGAGGGTTAAAGGATCAGGTCATAATAACCATATGATTATATGTATACGATCTGTACCTGTCTGTTTTCTTTTGCAAGACGTGACATAGTGCTTTCTAGTTTTCATTGAACAAGAGCCTTCATAGGATCGCCTTAGTATGGCCGTAATGCGGCATGCTGCCATTTATTTGCACAAAAGATATAGAATTGATCTGTCTAAATTTTCGCAAAGTTATGTAGACTTTATTTGAATGTTCACGGATAACGATGATTCTCGATCTGATATAATGTCACGTTCAAAACTTCGAATATGATGCCATGTATTTTAGAGAATGTCGGTTCAAAAAAGATCTTATTCGCTGGTCGCAAAATTATGCGGGAACTGATAACTGGCAATATCTCCCTACAACGAGGTGAACATTTTAATCCACTACAATCAATCGAAAATAAAACACAAACTTAAAAACTTCATATTTTCTCTGTTTTATATACATATAATAACATCTGTATTTAAAGTATCCAATAAATTCGTCAGAAAGTTTGCACCAAATTACTTTTCTTTTCCAAAGTTATTTATGGAAGTCGTTTGATTTCTGGCTTCGACACAGTATCGCCATCATGTAGCAGAAAATGTGAAAAATACACTGGGGATATGGAAAACTAGTCAGAGGGTAGCTGAGTTGTTCGTATTTATTGTTTAAAAATGGAGGGTTAGTCACGTTGAATATTTTTAACTAGAGGTTATCGGCAAAGTCTGGTTCAATTCTTGCAATACTTTCTGTCATAGTAATTATAGGTTACTGCATTTGTATGGGAAAATATGAACGAGTTTTTCGGATGGTTATATTGCACGACCTTGGGAGTGCAGTATATCCATCCGACAAAACGAGTTCATATTTTCCCATACAAATGCAGTAACCTTTTTATTATATACTCATTTTCTTATAGCTATCCTAAATCTGAAACAATGTATCAAAAAAGTTAGCGCGGAATGTGCCAAAGCAGTTTGTATGCGTCAGTCCACTAAACATCTGCTTTAGTTCATTCAGAAACAAATTGTTTGTTTACAATAGAAAGTAGTTCCTTTATTTGCGTGAATGCAGTATGAATTGAGCGCAAGGAGTTCAATATCGCAAAATATTGCACGATTCTGATAATGTAAAGTTAACGGAGAAAAAAAAATGAGCATATAATAATAAACTTTTATTACTTAAAGGATAAATGGGGGCTTTGCGTGAATTGCTTGTCATATGAACTACGGTATTGCGAGTTATTTTCGTTGACGTAAAATTTAGCGATTATGTCCAATAAGAGAGTTTTTAAACTATGGCGAATCACACTTTAGCCATTGGACATGTAGGGAGGTCTTTATTTTAACGGTGACAGGTAGCAGTCTTTTATAACCAGAGCTGATATTGTCCTTCGAGCACGGCTGAAATACCCCCAGCCACGCAACATTAAATTCTGGACAAGTCAAAACTGGTTCTTAACAGGTAAATTCTTCCAATCGGTAACACAGTGATGTTAATTAATTTATCCCAAGTTGTTGACTGGGACAGAAATCAATTGTATATTACGTCCTTTTTGAGTGAACTTACTTGTTCGCGAATGCTAGTTGAGGTAGGATGCACAGACAGTTCTTAGACCTCAAACCTACAGAAGTCGATATCTTGTGGTCCCTGGAACTCTTAATGCACACCAGCAATGACATAGGTTAATGAATTCGTGTGCTGTTGAAGCAATTATACTGTTTGTTTCTCAATTCCTATGCAAGTACGAAAGATTTGGTGTCTTGCCCGCACCTCTCCGAGACGAAAAAAAAAAACATTGAGGTACTAGCTGCAGTCGTTGATGAAATTGGGCTACTGATTAGTCGTATTTCATTTCTAAGCTTCACGAAATAGTACACATTTTGAAACTTTTGTCTTTAGCGGATAATGTATTTTGACGAAATATATTTCTTCGAAATTATTTGGACCTCAAAATCGGTAAAATTTCTCCAGCGCTATAAAAACCAGTTATACTGTACTGAGTTACAAACTTTTAATTGTACAGATACACCATGCGGAGACAGTGTCAAGCCATGCAACAGTGACTGGATCAACCCAAGGCGAGCTTCTGCGACACATTCCAACAGGGAGTGCTCCGACTACATGTTCCTTGCAGGTCACACCGCAGAATTTGCACGTGATAACACATAACCAATCAGCAGCTAATTGTCATGAATGGTATGCTATCCATCCACCGAAGTACGCGAAACCACATAGGAATCTTCAAGATCCATGTTTATTTGGCCTTAACGCTGTCGAGACTCCAGCGCAGAAAACTGAGAGACATTTTCAGGAATGGAAAGAACCAAAGTCTGAATCGATATTAGAGGAGTGCAATATAATAAAAACCGCTTGCTTTGACCATATTAGGCAAGAAAATAAAAGTCATGGTAAAATGGAAATTAATAGGAAATTAAAGAGACCCTTGCAGGTTCGCCCAGCCGGAAGGGTTGGGCATGATATCAATTCAGTGAATAAGTCTGGTCTGTTTGATACAGGTGAAGCATATTGTTTTCCCAGAAGAAACGTTGCTTCTATTCGAGACAAGTTAAACGTGCAAATCACGGAATCTTGTGCAAACTCTTCATTTAGCCGACATGAAACACTGCTGAGTAAGAGTAACGATTCAATTCAGCATATTTGGGATGGGGAAATAAACCAGGAATTCAAATCGAGTATTAAAACAGACACACACACAGATCTCGAGTATCACAACTCGAACGAACTTAGAGCTACGATTACCAAACTGGACAACAATCTCACCTTACATGCATCCATTTCTGGGGAAGAAAATACAGTTTTATGTCGAAATATTAACAATGATTTCCGAAAAAATAATCAGGCCGATCGAATGAAGCATATAGCTATGCAAGAGCAAGAACAAATAATGTGTAATCGAACATGCAGTGTCGGAGTTGTTGGTGGCGCTTCCAGGTCTAGGAAGAGAAAATTAACAAATCCCAAACGCATCTGTCAAAGAGATCTGTCCACATCTCAATCCTTATTGTCCGAAGCGGAGTCTTTTGATAATGACCTGGATTCAGATGTAGTTGATGAATCAGAATAGAAGATAGATATTGCTCTATTATACACGTGAGAACAATGCGTATTTGCTGCCAATATATACCGTATGTCGTTGACAATAATTGCATAAATCACGAGCCAGTAACCGCAACTTCCAGTCCAAGTAATAAAGGTAGCATAAGCATGGAATAAAATCCTTGATTAAAGCAGCACACACACACACACACACACACACACACACACACACACACACACAACAACAACAACAACAACAACAAGAATAACAACAAACAGTGCAAACACAAAGTAAGAGAAAACTAATTAAATGAGTAAAGAATGTTATTAGATAAATGAGTTTTTTTGTGATAGTACCTGATGTTCAGTAGTAATCCCAGAGCGATATTCACTCGGCATATTTATTATCGTATCCTTTTCTAATAATTGCACTTGCATCAGTTGATAAATGAAAGAAAGATTTCCATTGGTCAGACCATAATCATATGATCAGACCCAATTACGTTTATTTCTGTATAAACTGGACGGAGAATTACTTTTTACTAACTTCTGTAAATATAGTCATGTGAAAAGTAGCTAACGTAAACACTGTCCTGGAAGGCATACGCACTGCATGCCTTTAAAACGAAATAAAAACGGTAGGTTTATATTTTATTTATAAAATTTAATAAATTGATTTGACAGAATCAAAAAACACATCTTTGTTGTTTTTCTGAATATAAATAATTCTTTCTTTTGCTGTATTTGAAAAAGAAAAGCTGGGAAACTCAAAGTCTGCCAAGAACACTGGGGCTTGAGCACTTTCACTGCAGCGCCTTACAAATGAATTTAAAACCATAGGGAAATGGATATAGCGATTGGAGGAGTGGGTGGGTGTTTGAAAGACTAACATTACTAAAATTGGATTCACAGTCCTACAATGTAAGACGCCGACTTGATAGTTACGATGTTGGGTGGGAGGGAGATCTGCTACACCCCACATCGTAACTGTCAGTCTCGATGTCTTGCACTGTTTGACCATTGGATACCCTTCTCTATAACCATTTACCGATTGTCTTAATTTCATTTGTAAGTAACCCCTGTAGGTAGCCTAAACTGTTAGCCAACACGAAAATAGATTTAAGACGCGAAAATTGCTTACTCAAGCGTCTGGACAACAACGATTCGGCCAAGTCACAATAAACTCATGACAACATCAAATCCAAGAGTAATTTGTATGTCAAACAAAAGAACACATCCTTTGCTTTGAATATTGAACTTGTACTCAGATCACATATGCCAATCTAGACGTAAGATTAATACCATGCTGTGGAATGTTCAAAACCTTAGATTGTCTACCACTGGTAGAATTTTTCGTTTGATATTGTCATAGCTATTGTTACGACCCTGTAGTCAAATTACATATGTGTTAAAATTTAAATTCTTCTAATTCTTTGTTTCATTTTTATTTTATTTTTGTGCCACTAAATGTTATTATTATTATGGTGATGATTATGTTAGCAAGGTCTAATAGTTTGTTAGAAACATCGTATTTATTTAAAACGTAAATGTGACTCGTGTAAGCACGATTTTTGTATGACGGGTTTTGCGTAGCAAGTAAACATTCAGCAGTAGGTGTGTAAATGATTGGCTGATACTTGTTTAGGCTTTCGTAATGTCCAGATGGATTGCGAAATCACACGTGTACTTCGTGCATGTGTACATGTAATGACGCATTAGCTTATTTTAAATGCTCAGTTACTTGTAAGAAATGTTTAGTCAGTCATAGAGTCGTGGTCATAATCGTAGTCAGTTATACTTGAGAGTCACATCATAACAT
The DNA here is from genome assembly GCA_016617855.1 of Megalonaias nervosa. Lineage (NCBI taxonomy): Eukaryota > Metazoa > Mollusca > Bivalvia > Unionida > Unionidae > Megalonaias > Megalonaias nervosa. The sequence continues at coordinate 26,578 of JAECUM010007472.1, read as the reverse complement.
CTTACAGAGTTTCTAATACCTTAAGGAAAAGGTATTTCTGTGCTGGGGAGAGGTGTTTGTTCATTCGTACGTGTTAGGAACAACATGTGTGTTGTTAGTGGTGGTAGCTGTATTTCATCTACTTTCTAAGTAATTATTTTCCCTGGAGAACAACGCTACTGGCTTTGGACAAAGACATTTGATGAAATTATTTCTAAATCGGAACAGAACAATACAAATTGTGCTTTACAGTGAAAATTCTGGACATTCTGTGTTGGCCTTCGTCTGACGTCATCATCCGCCATCTTGGAACGGAACTGAGATTCAGACTGTATCAATTTAGAACTGTTTATTCACAGGACGTGTGTGTTTTCACAAATTTAGAACACATTTTTGGATCTTCGTAAATCGTAAGTCTTGTTTCACATATTTACCTTTTCACCGTGTTTTCTAGGGAAATGAATTATTTTTGTTAAAATTTACAAAGCTTGTTGTCTTCACTCTTTCTTGGAGAATCTCCTGTTCTATAAATAGCTACGTAGCAAACGCCTCAAGAAGAATTCATATGCTTAAACAGGCTCTAAAGCTAATAGGAAGTATGTTTAAAAAAACCCAAAATAACAATAATAAATAACTAAAATTATAAATAATTGCAATTATAAGAGTGAACATTTTTTCTGAGTTTATTGTGGTTTTAACTGTCAGTTGCCGACTCGTACAGCTTCTGGCGTTATTTGCTGTGTGATTCGGCAACTGACAGTTATACCACGATAAACTCAGAAAAAAAAACATTAAATTCTTAAGAACTTCTTTTACTGAACATTACCAAAAATGTAATATATTCACATAGCGTTGGGGGGTTGGGGGGGTCGGGGGGGGTAGGGTGATTTGTACACACCATGCGTTTGCCGTTGTAGAGATTCTTATTACGTGGTTAAAACGTCAAATGCCAACTGAATTAATTTATTTCACATTACGACAGCAATATCCAGCAGGCGTTTGATTAGGCTCCAGCAGCATTTTGAAGTTTGTATCCCGGTCCTAAGCATACAAATATTGCGTTGTTTATACAGTGCCTTGTACTGGGAGCTACGACCATCGTACATGGTGTCGGTTTCGCAACCGACATATTTCAGGTAATCAGAAACTAGTCTTTGCACATGCCGAATCAAATGGTAGTCATGTACATGATCGTCACTTACGAAACAAAATTGTGCATGAAAATATTATTAATAGTTTGTAGGGTACGGCCATATCCAGAAATGGGCGTAACTATGGGTCGTTGTCATTTGTAAACTCACTACAGTTCTCTGGAACTGGGAAATTTTCTTTCCGAGATTTTTGTCGACTTGTTTGCCACGACGCTCTTTACTGATATGGGAATTCATGGAACAATTCAGGAAAGAAATCACACATTGTACCCTACTTGGTATTCATTTACGTCAATATATTTATCTTTCATTAACGTCAACATATTTATATCGTTTCCCAGGCAACAACATAATGTTGCTTCATCATCTTTCATGAGACGAAAATTCGCTATGCCACACGGTATTCAATCTTTGTTTCAAACACTGCCACTGACAGCTAGTTTGTTGAATAAAGCAGTAGAACAAATCCATTTAAATGATCGATCATGGCTTTTTTTCTCAATCTCTGTGGCAATCAAGATATTTCCGAAACAATATCACAATTTCAACATGCTTTATGCAGCAAAATGTGCTTGTGTCTTTATATCTTACTGACCAAACGAAAAGCAGTTTAATCTTTTTTTCGGGTTCTCTTTGTTTAGTTAGAAGCTTAAGATGGTTCATGCAGAAATATTATATATTTCGTTTTGTCTTTCAAGAACGTGAACGTGACTGACAAAGAGTTGTATGCTTTAGCTTGACATTATTTTTGTTACCACTGGGTGTTGAACTTTCTGGGGACAACCACAACCTAAAATCATTTTCTTAAACGTGATCTAGTATTGCACATCACCGAGTTTTTTTCGCAATATACTTGTCATTCCGTAATAATGATGTCCAAAATCCGAAGTTTTTGGATAATCTTCGTCTGGGCAATCCAAGTTTATGAAAATTTTTGAGTTACATCTCAATTTGGATATATTATATTCATGGTTGCCGGTATTACGTCGCTGTATTTGTAATCCCCCAACTGCAAACGTTTTTTTTTTCCCCGATCAAGGTATGGGGTATATGGCAATATCTGTTCGTCCGCCTTTCCGTCTGTAAGCGAGATGTCCTCAATATAAACTCAGTTTGCTGTGGTCTTATTTCTTAAACCTTATACGTGCCTTACTTATGGCAGAAGTCTACTTATTTTGGGACTGATATATCCAGAGTCAGTGTCGCTAGAGCTAAACATTTTATTTTCCTCTCCGCATGATACGTCGTGTCCTTGGCCCAGTTTTGATCAAACTTGAAAAAAAAAAAAAAAAAAAAAAATAACGCTACACTTGTATCGGGGTAGCTCTACATTGAGTGACCAATTTGTTTTTTAAAGGTGAACGTTATTGGAGAAGACATTGTAATTTGTGCAGCTCTAGAAATCAAGTTTCATGAATTCATTTTTGCAAAGCATCATAGGTAGTCTACACTTGGGCAGGGGCACCTGATCATTGCCTATCGGACCCAAGGTCAAGGTCATTGGAGCTTAAATTGACATTTTGACTTCCACCTAAGTCCACTCATCTCAAGTTTCCTGCACCCAATTCTTAGCAACTTCATTCTGTATTACAGTTAAGGAAGGTCCGTTCTCTACAGAGTCTGCGAAACTACAAATTCTGCATTTCTTTTCTTCGACCTTTGAACAAAATCTGACTGCTTTGTTCTTTTAGTTCTATTATCGCAGCTTTTCTGGTTATATTATTCCTTATTCCCATTCATTGCATTTTCGCCTGCGCTAGCCGTTGAAGTATTGTTTTCCGTAAAATTTCACTTTTTGTGCCATTACTTGAAAACTCAGTTTCTTTCGTTCTGGAGAAGAAAATGTATAAATTTTTTGTGTGTCTAATTCTTACTCAGACGTCTGCGCTGATGACGTCAACGTAATGAAATGGCCTGTGGTAAGTTTAGTTGAAACTGGTCCTGCTATTCTTAAAGGTTGAAGGTTGCATTGGTTGAAGGACGACGGAAGATGCACGATGGATAATGGACCATTCCATAAGCAAACGAGACCTCACTGCCAGTTGAACCAAAACGTCATGTGAGAACAATCTTTAACTGATCAATTAAGATTGAAAGCCAGACCTACTTGATTTGCAAACTAGATAACATACGTATTGGTGAAAATGCCCAGTCGATGATCTATTCAGGTGGAGCAGTGATAACAAGATTTTTCAAGATGACTCCAAGGCGGCTGTCTTGGATTTAGTTTGACATCATTTTCAACTACATATCAAAAGAGTCTTACAGTGAAAAGCCAATGCCAAATCCCACCAATCGTTCAGGATGGGTAGCAATAATTATCTTGCATTTCGAAGCCATGATGGGCATGTTGATTGTCAAATCGGCAACTAGACATCATATGCAGTTTTTAATGAACGTTATGACATGTTCGGTATGTGCACTATGGAAATACGACGTGGTCTGTATGTACACTATGGAGATACATGTTCAGCATGTGTAGTATGGAAAAATACAATTTACAGTATGCGCACTATGCTTTTTCATCCTGGCAGCGTGACTTATGGTAATAAGTAGGAAACAAACGTTGACCACCACATATCCATCAGATGCCTAAAATTCATATTAAAGTGTTATCACTGGAAACTAAACTCAAAAGTCATTAAGGTCAATATTCATAATACAAAGTTATAATATTTCACTATCTAGGGTGAAGATTGATGATACCAGCTTTGAACATTGCTACTTTCATAGACTTTATGAATTGTAATTTTGTTTTCTTTTTCTTAGTTGAAACGTAGCCCCTACAGGACTTGGGGTGTAGAATAGACCTAATGCGGCTTCTTGCATGCCGAAAGAGGCGACAAATGTAGGCAGGAGTCTTGGTGGCTCAACAGTTAACAAGACCGGTTCGAATCCTAACACTGGAACAGCGCAGGTCGTCTACTGCAGTGTCCATGGGCAAGGAACTTTATTCTAAATGCCTGGGGAAAATATAACCTACAAACCAAACCACATACATTACTAGTATTGCTGTGTATTGTTTTTTTCCGCCACAGACTCTAGAGATATCGAACTGAGGGTAATGATAAATATGTAAATAATTGCACCCCGTAGGTTGGTCCCTATCTTAATTTTACGCGTGGCATGGAAATGTTGATGCTGAATTATTCATAATCGAGCACAATAGCACGTTCGAGTGAGAGTGGGGTTTGAGAGGGAAAAAAGTTCTGCTTTTCCTTAAGATGGCACTGAAAATTTTCGTAGAATAGGCTATGGCGACACTTTTTTTATTGCAAAGACACCTTTCATCTCCGTTTGTTTTGTTGTTTACAGTGGTGTCAAGAATGCATAATTTCTGCGTTCTCTCATACTTTAAACTCATTCATATCACTCTTATCCCGAAACTCGAACTTTCCTAGGAGAAAAGTACAAATAAAAAACCCATGAAACTTGACCACTATAACCCATTTTTCTAATGTAAGGATAAAAAGAAAAATGCAATTTTAAACGAAGTAACAGAAAACGACGAAAACCGACAAGTTTTGTAAAATTCAACAAGTAATGCATTTCCCTAGAAAACAAAGTGAAAATTTACAAAGAAATTGCATTATTGTGAATTACTTCCCAAACAGTCCTAAAAGTTCTATCGCAAGTCAAATTTTTTCAGTTCCAGTTGAATTCCAGTGGGGTTTAAAATAAATTCCAATACTGAAAGTGTTGCTGTGCAAGTAGCCTCGAGCATGATAATGTTCCAATGGCCTGGAATGTGGCGATGTGTTATCAGTCTTTTGATGTATCACAACAATATAATCCATAATGTTCATGACTGAATTCACTATAATTCCAATTTAATGTTCCAGTCCAATAATATTATTGAGCGCTTTGTAATTCCAGTGAATAATAATTTGAAGAAATAAATCCACCCAAATTAAAAACTGAATACAACAATAAGACTGATTCCACTTCGGATGTCAAGGCAAGAATGAATAATTCTTAAGTAAACAAGTTTATATACCTCCTGATCTGTCGTATTACCATTTCTAGTAATAGTCTATCAACTTAATGGAAAATTTCTTTTCTCGAACTTTCTAAGATCAGAATCAAGACTGTATCTTTAACTCAATCTGATGTAAACATGTTTACAATTAATAATGATCTGTATATTTAATCTATAATGATTGAAAAATATTCTATATATTATGTTATTTACAAAATAAATGTCTCTGGTCAGGTAGACCATTAACTTGATTTTGGGCTAAGGTCAATTGCAAAATACAGATATACATAACATATGAACATTGAAAAAAACCCAACAAACAATACAAATTAAATATACGTAACACTAGCAAATGACAGTGGTGGGGGGTGATTTAAAACTTTCAAAAAAATCCTTGTGGTATTAAAGATTTATTAGTGTTACCATTGGAAATTAATCTCGAGATAAACCATGGTCAAAAGTCATAAAGTGTAAAATCATGATATTCTACTATTTTGAGTCAACCCGAGAGATATACCAGCTTGGAAAGTAGTTATTACTGTGTACCTTGTGTGACATTTTTTTGCAATATTCATGTTGAATAAACTTTGCATCCAGTGGGCTACAGTGAGGCTTCTTTTTTTGGGGTTATGTTTCCCTTTTCTTGGGTCACAGCCTTTTTTGATCATATACAGTAGAGCTTTTCTATACATGATTAATACATGTGTAAAGAAACACTGTTAGACTGTATGTCATATGGGTTCTTAAATTTACATACAGCAAGAAAAAATAGGCACAATATTATTTGTATCAAAGTTTATTTTCACTTATGGGGGGAAGAGGGAGGATTTGAGAATCTTTTATTTTTTCCTTAAATAGCATTAAACAGTTTTGTAAACTTGGCTGTGGGGTACATTTTTAACCGAGGAGATATTCATACTTTACCTCCTTGTTATACACAGTGGTGTCAATAATGCCAGAGTTCATGTTGCATGTATAAGGGTTTGATGATAGTGCAGAGATGCATTTATTTTAGCCAGGTTGACATTAAGTCTGGTCTACAATGAGTACAAGTCCAGTATCTTATAGTTCATTTATTTGTGTGTTCACCTAAATTTTCAGACTGAGTTTGTGGGAAATCAATAAATCCATTGTGCAATCTCCTCTTCAATATCTGTGATGCAATTGCCACTGCCTTATGTATATATGAAATATCACTGATTGTGTTAAGCGTAGGTTCTTTAATTGCAAGTTCTCACTTGTTGTGGGAAGGAAGTTGGTGGGACTGTAAAAGGGGTCATTATAAAAGGATCAGCTCTGCCAGGCCAATCATTTTGCTGATTTCGGTTTCTTCTCTTATGATTTTGAAAATTCGTGCATGTTGAAAATTATGGATCTTTATGTTGGTATTTGATTGGCATCAGTTGGTTTCTGCAGTGACTGTACATCTTCAACTGGGGTCATAGCCAAAAGGCGTCAAGTGCTACCCAAAATAATTTTCAAACTTGTTTCTATGGCAGCCATACTGAATGTTCCAATCATTGTTTTCAGTTAACACAAACTAAACTTTGGGACGGATGTGTGTGTGTGTGTGTTTGGTTTCATGGCAATCATCTGAATAGTTTAGAAGTTGCAGGAACAAACTTGTGCTAATGAATAGATCGATGGACAAAAGACCCTCACATAATGCCTTCCACTCTTTGGCCAGTAAAGCTCAAAATTATGACTCCAACTTAGTACAAGATTTGATGCTGCATTTCTTTTTTCACTGAGCTGAAAAGAACATGTCCCTTCGTCTTTTCTTGCAATTCCTTCATAAATATTGTTATAATCATGTCATCTTACAGCTGGAAAAGTTTGGCACAGTTCCCTCGCCAATTTTGTCTGCATTTTCAATTCAATCTTTCAAAAATGCATTCACTGTAACATTTAATAATCATCTTTCTCTGTAATGTTTGACACCCATGTGAATGCACATCCCAGTAAGAAAAAGTATGTTTCTATTTTCAGAATAAGGGCTTCACAACCTTGAATGATATATAATTTACCATGATTAGTTGCATTTATTTCATACATCACAGGTTAGTTTTTTTAACACCAAAATTGCCATTATGCTCCAATGGATGACGTGATGGATTTAGTGAAATAGGTTGAAACTGCAGCATTGGAATTTAGATACAAGGTTAAGTACCAAAGTAAGACGGTCAATAAGTCGACAGAATATGTGTTGATATTACAGTCTGTTCTTATTACATGTGAAATATCTCACAGTGAAAACCCCCATGTTGAAATGACCATCCATTTGGAAGGTGTAGCAATAAGTTTTTTTAAAAGGAGCCATTGTGGTGGTGATAATGGATGTCCGAGCAGCACCATAGTACTATTTTCATTCAGGAACAATCAGACCTCACAAGTCTTTTGGTGAAAACCCCACATCAATATGACTTTCTGCTTAGGAGAAGTAGCAGTAAGATTATTAAGATGGCTGTTATGTTGGCCATATTGTATGTCAGGCTGACACCATCCTCATTTAAGACAACCTTGACATAAGAAATCCCCAAATTCATTCAGGATTTTAGGACCAACAAGACATACGAAGTCTTCTAGTGAAAACACAATATAGATATGACTTTCCGTTCAGGATGAGTAGCAGTAACAAGATTTTTAAGATGGCTGATGTGGTGGCCATACTGAATGTCAGATTGGTGACATTGTCTTTTTGGACAAAACAGACATCGTAAGAAATATTTCAGTGCAAACCCCATCTTGATACGACCATCCATTCTGGAGTAGTAGATACAAGATTCTTAAGATGATAACCATGACAGCTATATTAGATGTACAAGTGAACTATTTTCATTTAGGACCAACTAGACATTACACACGGTTTTTGAATGATAAACCTGGTGTAGTGCCATATTGGATGCTAGAGCAGCACCAGTTTCATTTAGGACCAAACAGACTTTGGGATTAATGTATGTATCAAGTTTCAAGGCAATCCTCCAAGCAGTGATCAGTAAAGGCAATCACTTTGGACTACTTGGTCATCGGGGCCCCAACTGTTATGTACATGAGCAATAAAATGTATCTGATCCCGATGAAAAGCACATTATAAAGAGGCATACTAATTAAATCTAGTCATGTGATGGACAATAAGGCAAACAAAAATATTTTTTATATCAAAGGTGTGTGTGTGTGATCTGGATTTTTAACATAGCTTTAACAATTTTTCAGTCATATAGCTACGATGTCTGCGGTGTGGCAGTTTATAGTGATGTCTATCACTGGGGACATCATGCTGCAGACATGGAGCATCAGGTCCCACCCAGTCACATTATCCTGACACCAGACCGGCCAGTCCTAACACTAACCTCTTAATGCTGAGTGTGTAACGATGCTGCTGTTAGTACCATTTTTATAAATCTTTGGTATAACTCGGCTAGGGTTTGAACCCGCAACCTCCTGCATCCGATGCGGATGCTCTATCCACTAGGCCACCAGAGCGGTCTTGTATCAAAAGTAATTATTATTATGTAGTGGCAGTAGTAATTAATGTATTGCCATGTCAGTCAAACCCCAACACATGCTGATACCCATCAACTGCCAACCAGTACATCTTGAAGCAAGGAAGCTGTTACAAAATGTGATCAAGTGGTGTTGAAGTAAACACTATCAATAACAAATGTTTTGATGAAAGCTTAAAAGACATGTGCCAGTGCACGACGGAGATAGAATCATACAGCTATGCTCAATCAGTCTTATGGGCAGATGAGCTAAATGAGGATAATAAAGCATAATTGCTTATTCAATTTTATTATATCACAAATAACAAGATGAAAAGCAAAGATAGATCGAATGGTATATATGTAGTAAATATATTCAAACTAACAATGTATAAATGATTGTCATGGACTCAGTAAAATACATTAATTTGTATTACTAGGTGACCTGCCATCTATTGCTCAGACTTACTGAATTGGCAATTTATGAACTATTTAAACAAATTTAAAATACATTTCCTCAAAGAAGTTTCCATCCATTTATAATACTGAGTACTGACCATATTCTTTGTGACTATAACAATGTTGTTATACCACTCTTACAAGTAACACTGACCATGGTTTTACAGCTTGGGCCATATACTAGTAATCATGCCAGGAATCCTATATGTTGCCTATATACACCATATTCACATAACTGCAACAAGTCTAGGTCAAAATCTTGTGTCAGCAGATCTAGATCTAACCTGATCACATCCTAATTTCAGTTTACTTCTAACAAACTGCACTGACCCAGATCTGTTGGACCATTATGTAATGACATATCTGGGTCTGTGCAGTTTACAGCTGGACTCAAACTCCACCCCTAATCCATCATGGAAAAATAAAAAAAAATTCATAACTCTTCAGAAAATAGTGCAAGTATAATTGTTTGTCAATAAGACTGAATCAACAAAAAACTGCAAGAGTAGTTGCATTGACAAAATTCACATACACTGGACATAGCTGCAAAATGATAGGCAACAACTTGTATAAAAGTCATGTGAGCACACAAATTTGTCAATAGGTGCATCTTTAGATGATGTTTTACATTTCTATTCAGAATTTCAAATGAATCCAGAAAAAATGCAAGACAAACACTTGCAGACTAGTTTTGCCAACAAGGTTGTGCCATACACACTGCTTGCTCGACAAAAAAATAAAAAGGCAAATAACCTAACAAAGTTTGGGGAAGAAAATAATTTGCCAATAAGTACATCCTTAGGCAATGACTACACTATTTAACAAATTTCATGGCAATCCATTAAAAGCTGTCAGACTGGCTGCACTAACCAGACTGTCAAATACTACAATAAACTCCAAAACAAAAAGGGCATAAAATCTAACAAACAATGCAGCAGCAAAGTGATTTGTCTACATGGGCATATTTAGGCGAAGACCATAATATTTATTAAGTTTCATGGCAATGCATCAAAACTGCAGGACTAGTAAAACAAATGAGATTGTGTCATATTATGGACTGTGTTACATACATTGTCTTAAGCCATGCAACAACAATTTGTAGAAATGCACATCTTTAGGATATGAACACAATATTTAATAGGACTGATATTAACCCATCAAAAAGTATAGGATTTCTTGTGCTAATTAGACTGTCATACACTGCATTAAACTATAAGACAGAAAGGGCAATAACTCTAATTATATTGTGAAGCAAAGTCAGTTTGCAGATCTTTAAATGATCATAATATTTGCCATATCTCTTAGCAATTCATTAAAAACGGCAAAACTAGCTGCTCTAACAAGTGCTGGATGGAAGGAAAGATGGAGAGATTGGGAATTACTATATACCATACCTCAACATAAAAATTATCAAGGAAATGCACCTTAAATAGGGACATGTTCATAAGAACACAAATTAAAAATTTTGTCATAGTGATTTCTCCAGGATTTTCACATAGGAGGAGAATATTTCCTCCAATATATTTTCATAAGAGGGGGAAGGCGACAGTTTTTATATAAAAACAATAATTATGAAAAGACCAGCCTAGTATGTTTTAGCAGATGTGCTATCAGTAACTTTTGATGAATAAAGACAAAAATTATGTTGTTTATCTTCATTATTGACACAGAGGTAGTGATCGTATGTTCTGAAAATGGTAATGCATAGTATATGCAGTTTTGGTGCATACTATCAGCATTGTTACCAATGAATATTGCATTTCTGCCACCATACAACCTTCCCAAAATGTAGTTGATAAAACTCTTTAAATAATTAGATAATCAATAAAGGCATGTCAGTGCTCAGTTGATAAAATGATCAGATTCAGCTTAAATATCAAAGAATTTTACAGGCTTTGTTATGCTCATGGCTACACAGTTTTGGGGGAATTCACATAAGCACCAATCCTGGAGAAAATGCTAGAGTGGACTTAAATAATTTAGCATGCCCGGTCATGGACTCTAATGTAAATTTAAAAATAGTATTAGTATGTATGTAAACATTCCTTAGATTTATAATAAAAGTGTCATTGTTAACATTAAAAATCAAGGAAGATGTGGTCGTAGACAGGAATAATAAGCTGAGAAGAGATTTTATTCCTTACCAACTCAGCAAGTCACATAATGAGATTTGAAAAGATAAAGCATTAAAATAATGCTGATGAACCATATCATCACATGAATATAACAAAACAAAAATAAAATATTCAATACAAGAAATATATAAAAATTTTATGCACGTGGTGACCTGACCGAAAAATAAATATTCTGGTACCTCAAAATTTTTGTCTAAAGACCTGCATTTAAACAGAAACCTTACATCACCTGAGTTATTCTATAAAAATTTCAAAAATATTCTCAATTATTTAAACCCAATGCTTTTTATAACTGCATATTCTGAGCAGAGATTTCTTTCCAAGACATATTTATAATTACTATTTCAGCATCTAGACAGAAATACAAAAATGAAATATTTAATTTTTTTTTTTATCTGAAACGAATTTCTTCACAACCAGTTATTATGCAAATTTCCCACAATAGGAAATTGTCAAAAAAGAATGTATGTGTGCAAAAATTAGGTAACACTATTTTTACAAGTCCTATCTTTATAACTTTCTCCATTCAATTCGTAACTGGCAGTCTGCCTTCTCATTGAGAATCTTGGAAATTCACTTGACCATAGGACTGAACTCCTGTTTTACTGTTTATCACACAATCCATAGTTGTAGTGAGATAAAGAATAGTTTACCATAAAACCAACAATATACTATATGTGCTCTCATAAGTATAGTCTTAATGCAAACTGCATAGAACTAAATCTGCTACTGTAGACCTGGCTCAATGCAGTTTGTTAGAACAAACAACACAGACACTGATCTGCTGGTGCATTATGCAATGTCAGAACAAGGTTTATGCATCTGCAGTTGGACTTGTAAGCAAGTATACAGTACTTCCTTATGTATGCCATGCTAAAACAGGTGACAAAAAAATCTGTAGTGGTCTTCCTTTTATATTCAATCTGTGATTTAATGCCAATGTTTGCTAGTTAAAATGAGAGATGAATGGGCCAGCTGAAAATGTAGCTTGTCATGCAGCTACCATTTTGATCTGGAAGGGACCTACGAAGAAAAAACTTAAAAGTCAATGCACCTTTCAGAATATGCACAAAATAACTTGCAGAAATAGTGTGTACAACAAAGAAACTGATATAAGAACCTTTACCTGGATGTGAAAACAATGTTAAAACTGATCACTGCAATAAGGTAATTATTAAACAATGTAGTGGCTGACTGTAATATAATAATAATAATAATAATAATATGTAAACATTGAAAATCTGTTTTTAAAATTAAAAGTTATCAATTACAAGGCACAAATACAAAATACTTTCTAAACTAAAACATTTGTTAGGCACATGCTGCTAGTATAATTAAAGTACATTCTGATACAGTGCTGAAAAAAGAATGAAAGAGTGCCGTGAAAAACTATCCCCCACTCTGCATACTCCAATATTATTGACTTGGTACAATACTTCAGTAAACACCCCTTCTTATCCATGTTGGAGTAGGATCTCTGGATTACATGAATCTGTTTTGATGCTGCTGGTTCTGCTGATGTTCAAAGAACATGAAGTCCTGAAATAAAAAAATTCGTGTAAATTCTATGCAATTTTATTTGGTGCCATTTTCATCATTTATATTACATTAAATGCAATGTTTTTACAGAACTGCAGATTTAATCAGAAAGTTAAGGTTCAACTTCACCACTGTCTTTTCAAAATATAACATGCCAAATAATAATAATTTAACTACTACAGTAACCAGGTTAGAATATAGTCTTTGCCATGCTTCGTACCCTCTCTGTACACTATTCTAAAATTTAATAATGACTGAAACTTTGGTAACTGAAGAAAGCTCAAGGAAAAAAAAAAATATCAATCATACAGGTCAAGAGGTCTGTCTGTACTAAACTGAATCTTCCAGGGATGTCAACATACAAACAAGAATAATAATATTTTATGAAGAATGCCTGAGTCATGGACGATTTATTTTTACTTATAATACTTGACTGCTATCCTTAGAGACAAATTCAAGAATTTGTTTCATCCATATAAACATTTTTAATCTGAAAATTTCATCCTTTCTATAATAACAAAGTCCAATGCATTTCTTACAATGAGGAAAACAGCTCCAAGCATAACTGCCTTCATCTTCACATCCAAATCCATGGGGACTGGTGCGGGAAAAAAAAGAAAGGATCTGGTGGCAATATTTTTAAATGAGTATTTCTAACAACTCTTCACTGTATATAAACATAATGCTGCTTCATGTAACACTAAGTCATGAGATACCTTTTTATGGCACATGTATTTTGTATTATATTTTGTAGTACAAGGCATTTCCTCTGCAGATACATACTGAGAGACATTACCACATCAGATATGCCTATCCCAGAAAATGTTTTTGAGGGACGCCACCACCAAAAATGAGGGACAGAGCATAAAAATGAGGAACATAAGTATGTTAGCGTGAATAAACATAATAAATTCTCTCTAAACATCATTAATTACCAGTAATGCATATTTATAATAAATATTTATGTATAAAACTCAGTACTCATCTATTTACAATATATACAAATATACAAAATTCAAGTCCAGGACTACTCAATTCATCCTAAGGGACCTGTAGTAAGTACTTTTCAGGTCCTGCAGCTCATTTTCAGTGTAGATCCTGTCTGTAGCTGGCCCTGGTCTACATTTTGAAATTAAAAGTGCCTCTACAGTCTCTGCACTCAATTTACTTCTGAACTCTTTGATTTTTTTCTCACTAGGGAGAAAACTTGCTCACAGTGTGCAGATGAATGACGCATTGTCATCAATGAAAGCATTATTTTTGGCGATATTTTGAAGACCACTGTTCCATCTTCCTTCAACTGGCTGATCATCAATTCTATTTCTCAGACATGACTGAATATCTGTGGACCAATATTGTGCCAATTCCAATTTCACATCTGCTGCAGTCACCTGAAAATCTTTCAAAGAAATAATCCAAAGATGCCATTTCAGCTTCTAGTTGCAATGCTGGATCCAAAATTTCAGAATGCTTTAATAAATCATATTTAAGGGGCAATTTGTTTCTAATGATTTTGCTGATGTTTCAAAAAACTTTCTTTCCCTAATCATAAAAATCTTGCAGCCTCTGTTCTCTCAGGTGGACCACATCTTTTCTAGCAATAAAGTCTGTTGCAGGCTGTCCAATCAAACTATCTTTATCCTCTTTCTGATGGTGCTTAACTTCAAACTGAACTTCTGTTACAGACTGATAAAGCATAGCCGAAGGTTTCACAAACTTCAAAAGAATGATTTTAAGAAGATTTTCAAGACGTCTTTTTAGCACATGTATTAATGGTGCGTCGCACTGTAGCTCTGTATTCACATCATCAAATGGTTTTAGAGCGTCTACCAAGAAAAGACATACAAGGCCTTTTGTTGGAGAAGAGAAGGTATGTCTCAGCTTACCGTACTTACTCTTTCTTTTAAAGATCTGGATGATGCAGACTTCTCTTGCTCTTTGAAAAATTCATGAAGAGGATCCCAAATGTCCAGAAGTCTTTTGTAAACACCTGTTGATGCTTAGCCATCTAGTTGAAACATATTTAAGAATTTTATTTGCATTTGTATCTTGTAGAATCTGCCTATCTTTGAACACTGCTTGCCATTTACTGCTTTTGTCCAAATAATAATATACATCAATCAAATGTTGCTCAACGTTAAGTGGCAGACATGCAGCCTCCTTTTATGCTGCTATATATATCAGGTGACACACAGCCTGAAAGATATAAATTGGGTTGCTCTTTAATCATAAACCCATAGAATCCTTTGTCCTTCCCAACCATCACAGGGGCATTGTCAGACCCAAAAGCCAAGCAATTCTTCCAAGGAATGTCATGAACTTGTAATTCATTCTGTATCAGATTGAATATTTCTTCACCTGTTGCAGAGCCTTCACAAACAGGGAATGAGAGAATGTCTGATGTTACTGATGATGATACTGGATCAACAGTTCTGATAACAAGAGGAAAATCTTTAAGTTTTCTTGATCAATGCTTCCATCTGTAGAACAGTGAACAGGCAATTCTGCATTCTTTCAGCTAATGTTAATGTAGTATCGGCTGCTGTTTCTTTAACGATAGCAGTTCCTTTTGATCTACCACACTTAAATTGTTTAGCAATGTCAGTCACTAAACATAATTTTAAAAGCCTTTGAAAACATATCAAGTGCGCTTATAGGCAGATTGAGTTCTAATAATATCTACTAACATAACTTCAGCTCTAATTACATCAGACTTAGGCACTGAAGATGAAGTCGCACTAGATCCAGGCCATGATGAAAAAAATCCAACAATTTTCTTAGAGCGTTTAACTTCTTTTTTCAAGGTCGGAATGCCTTTTTCCCGAAACTTGTCTGCGTATATTGAACATTCCTCCAGACTTTATTGAAAATTCACAATTACAGATGTTGCAGAAAGCATTTGTGTCTGCATTTTTTCCTGGCTTTATGAATTCATACACCTCTGTTTATTCTTTACGAAAACATTGTCAGTGTTTTTTTAATGTAAGTTTTGAATCTCTTTCATCAATATCCAATTGCTTTTTTTAGAAGCCATGAATTTTTTGTCCAGAATAAAAAAAAACTCATTGTAAACAGAATGTAAAAGAATCTGTGAATGTAGATTTTTGTATTAGAACCGCCTCAGAACACACGTGTTTGCAATGGCTATTTTAAACCATCGCGCATGCGCAGATTTTATAATTTCCTGTTCTGGTCGGTGATAACCACTCCAACTACTTCAGTCTTGAAACTATCTGAATTTGAAAAATGCCATGTTCTAACAAAAGATTGTGTGGACAAATTAATATAGGATTAAAAGAAGGCTAGTTTTTTATTATTATTTATCAGTCACAATGTATATACAGTCCAAAACTGGATATAATTAAAGTGTAAATTTCTGCTATTATTGAAGTGAAAATTCTTACTAACAAAGTAAATACAGTCCGAAGTGAGGTATTTATTAAAATGTCAATTTTACTTCATCACTCACCAAGTATATACAATCCAAAATTCGATATTTATTAAAGAATAAAATTTACCTCATCACTCACTAGGTAAATACAGTCACAAAGTTACGAACTTATCAAAGCATAGATCTTGCATCTAACCACTACGTTAATACAGTCCAAAGTTGGGTATTTATTAAAGAGTCAGTTTTGTCTAATCACTTGTACTTTATTTTCTTTGTGAGTGACTATGTACAATAAACACTTTTAGATAAATAGGTAAATTTAATTTTCAATAATAACCAACCTTTGCACTTTATTACTGTTTGAATTGATCAAGTCAATGTTAAAAATTACCCAGTAATGATTACTTAATCCTTGTAATTGCATCTATCCTCCTTGGTGTCATCAAATCAGGGGATTTCACAGAAACAAAAAGGCAGATTTTAGATAGCACATAATTTTCTTTCATGAAGCTCTTCACATGGCACCTGAGTATCTGGTCGTATCATGGCAAGCCATGGGTCAATCCACCTCATTTATTGTTGCTTTGGAACTAAGTGAATCAATGACCCCTGGATAGCCAAGATGACCTTGCCAGTACAGAATTACAACAGAGGAGTTAATCATCAAAATGGCTTCTTGATATTCATTCTTCTTGCTTTCAGTGCATTGCAAGCTCTATAAAAAGAAAACATTTGTTTCCTTTTTCGTAAGATCACTGCTCTTTAATGTCACATGACCATGGCCTTGAAAACCAGCTGAAAACTTGATATCAAAGCAAAGTTGCATTAATTTATGAAGTCTAGAGTTGCAGGACAAGCCTGCCATATGCTTACTTCAGCTGCATTGTCAAGTGCTGGAGTCCATTCAGGCCTATATAATTAGAACATTTGAACTTCTAATTCTTATTTGATCTGGGCTTGCAAATTTTGATCTGAAGTTACAGTTAGTGGTATTGGTAGAGTATGTTTATCTTAGGAGTTGATAAAGTCAAAGTTTTACCAAAAGTACATTTAAGTCAGAAATTGGATTGGTAACATCAAGTGTTGAAGTAGTTCCAAGAATTTACCCATATGTAAATAATTCCACAGAAGTATCAGCAGTTTATAGCCAATCACATGATAGAAAATGCAGTCTGTTTATAAAATTGGAATTATCAGATTATACAATTATCAAGTATTGGTTAAAAGAATAAATAAGGAGTCATCTGTATTTCTTGCTGTAATTAAATGTCTAGCAGGCAACATAATGACTTGGTGAAGATTTCATATACTGGAAGTTCATATGTATATTGCATACAGAGTGGTGACAGGCATCACAAATTTGATAAAAAAAATGAAAGAATAAATGCTGGATGGATAAGATGAATAGATAGATCAATGGATGAAAATGTTAAAAATACTGATTCAGAAGAATTGTGAAAAGGCACATCAATACCACTCACTAACATGTGCTGATATATTCTAGATTGATCTGAATTTCAGACAGGTCATTCATTAACATGTGCTGAAATATTTTATCCTGACCTGAATTTCAGACAAACTTCAGGAATTGTCCTAGGCCTAGTCTAAACTGTACCCAGATTTCAACTACTTAACAGGTGCCTTTTTTGATGTCTGTGTGTAGATATTTTTTAGCTGAGCTGAATCAAACTTTTATAAATCCCTGCTCATTCTGAAATTCATTCATACAGTTAAGCTAAATATATTTGGAATGTGTAATAAAGGGGGGGTATTTAATAACTACAAAACCACATTCGTATTTTGTACTGAGATGGGGGAAGGAACTCCTTTGATATTGTATATGAATGAATCTCTTCCCGTCAGCCTTAACATATCCCTACGCCATATCAAACTCATTCTTTCCACCGACTCACAACAAAGAAAATATGCAGTTTTGTGTATTTATCACAAAACTGTAACAGTGACACATGCTTGCAGCTTACGCTGGCAAGAAACACCTAGTATATCAGGTAATAAACTTTAGATTGACAGTAATATTATCTAGAAGTTTCAGCGGAATGCAGTCACTCATCTAGAAGATATGTGACTTTCAAAAATGTTCATCATCATAATGCTTCAGCACATGAGATGGGAAAGATGGGAATTCCTAGCATATCATCATACACTTGAAACCTAGTTTGACATTATCAGGGAGATTTACTTGAATGGCAGATATGTGACTTTCCAAAACTTTAACAAATCTTTAACACTGTTAACACTGATACTGCTTGAGATTGACTACTGTATCTAAATATACTCAGTCACAGGAGTGGTACTGACTTCTATACCCCATGACCATACCCAGGGGGAAGCATTGGTACTGAGTTATGGACCTCATGACCATTCCCTGGTACAGGAGTGGTACTGAGTTCTTGATTCCATGACCACACCCATGAGCAGGAGTGGTACTGATTTCTTGACCCCATGATCATACCCAGGGCAATAAGTGTTACTGAGTTAGTGACTCCATGACCATACCCTGGGGAAGAGGTGGTATTGAGAAAAGGGGTGTTATGTGATAATGTTATATTCCAAACATGAAGTGAACTGGTCAAGAGGTTATGGAAATGCAAGTGATGAAAAAAAAACTTCAATGAAAATCTTTAATCAAATGTATCCCCATTTTAATTTTTGACCATATGACCCCATCTTGGGGTAAAACCCAAAGTGCAGGAGTGATAATGTATGAAGCAGAGCATGTGATCATATTATATTCAAAATATAAAGTGAACTGAGTACTTGGGTTACAAAACTTCTACATCTGAACCAAACACTTTACCCATGTCCCCATTATAGATTCAATCTTTGACCCAATGGTCACACCTGAAGGTAGGAGTGACACTAAGAAGAGAGGATTATATGATATACTTCTAATATGAAGTGAACTAGTTAAGGGTTTACTGAACTATAAATACTGGAAAAAAACTTAAACCAAAGCTATCCAAATGACCCCCCCCCCCCTCTTTCAAATGGGCAATCCACAAGCTACATGCCCCATCTTGAAAAGCATAAAATTAGACTCACATGACACCCCAAAGTTGTCAGCATCCGTAAAGTACTCCTTCAGTAATCCACTCCACTGTTTGCTCACCTTTCCCACCTCATTAGCCCCGTCCTTGGAATACACCTGCATACAAAGGTTAAATAGATATGATAGTCAGTCACAGCTTAAAGAATTTCTCCACAACACTGGGTTATGGAATCTTCTGAACATAAGGAAAACTTCTACATTCTCCCTATGCCAAGACACTGAGATGTGCAATGAACCAAAAGACAATTTTATTTTAGAACACCCCACCACCACCTATCTCTGTTTGGGAAACAGACATGTAACAATACATCTGCTTCATTTTTGAAAAATCCTGTTGGAAATGTGGAAATAGTAGGGTATGGTTGACTCTGAAGATTACTGACCCATGGGTCTCAATGACCTGGACACCTGGTCAAGGAATGCAGTCCTGAAGTAAATTTACTGTGCTGATATCATTATTTTCTTACGTTACCATGGCTGTGACCTCTAGATCCCAGAATCAATAGGTTGCTTTATGATCCCAAATACAAAGTATCCAGAAAGTTTGGTCGATAAACTTACTCTAGAATAAAAATTACTCTGCAGAACACATTTTCCTCTGAGCCATAATGATCCTGACCTTTCAGCTTTTCATCCCACAATCAATAGACTTCTTGCATAACTTAAGTGCATGTCCTCCACATATTCTGGACAAGGTACTTGGTCTAGAACAAAGGCTGTTATGCCAAAACCTTTTACCTTCTTTCAGACTCAGTGAATTTGATCCCTGATGTTATGACTGCAAAATCAACAGACTTCTTCCTTACTCCATGTGCAAGCCATTCACAAAGTTTTGTCCAGGTCTGTGATGTAGAATATTAAGTTACTGTGCAGAAAGTATTTTTCTTCTTTCAAACAATGACCTTGACCTTTGATCTTTTGCCCCCCAAATTAATAGGCTTCTTCCTTACTCAGAGAGCAAATTATCAAAACTGTTTGGTCCAGGTCTGTGATGCAGAACTAATGTTACTGTGCTGACACTATGTTTCTTCTTTCAGTCACAGTGACTGTGACCTTTGACCCCAAATCTTCTACTTTCCCTAATTGCAAACAATCCTCAAAGTATAGTCAGATATGATACAGAATGTTACTGTATGGAAACCATTCTTCCTCCTTCAGTAACAGTGATCCTGTCCTTTGACCTTTTGACCCCCAAATCAATAGGATTCTTTCTTCTCCCACGAAGTTATCCATAAAGTGCCGTCCAAGTATGTCCTGTAGAACAAATGTTATTGTGTGGAAATGATTTATCTTCTTTCAGTCAGTGACCTTTGATATTCTGATACCTCAATTGATAAGATTCTTCTTTACCCTAAGTTCCTAAGTGTAAGATATCCACCAAGTTTTACGAATGGTACATGCTATAAAATCTTGAAGTTATCTTGCAGAATAGGAAAAGTTAATGGACAGTTCTACAGACTTCATAGTATAATACACTCTGCCAAAATGACAACCATATCAAAAGAACATGAAATCAGATACAGACATATATTATAACACGATAAATTTTACTGAACAAATGTCTTCAACTGATGTGAAACAGACAGTGCTACATATAATATACACAACAATCTAAACCATATACAGATGTCTGAATGACAATGTTACTGAATGATATGAAAGGCTCAAGTTTGTTCTCGCAAGACTGATTCTGAATGTAGACCATGACAAAACTCCAATGATGGTACATTCTTGCTCTAAATTACTCAAGTATAAAAGGACACATGACGGATGATCTCTGAGATGGTCATATCAAAATATCTGATCTCTCAATGGCCTTTTGAACCCAAGGCTGGATTCCAATGCATGACTCACCTTCTTGGATTCAAACAAAAATGAGTTCTAATTCATCACAGTTTTACTCAGCTTTCACAAAATTGAAACAAAAGTAAATCTTTAATTTTCTGAGTCTAAATGTGGCCAATAATAGAAGAATAGTAGCTCCATGAAACACTAGATTATGGCACCTGTACTTACAATGAAATCCTGATCCCAGGTGCAGCATGGGCCAGCCATCATACAGCAGGGTCCCTGCATGACTAGCTTTTTGTGATGGTCGTGATCAAGTATTTTATACCTGGGCTCCCAGCAACTCCGTCTAATGCACAAAAATTGGAAACATTAATGGTGTTGCCCATCAGCAGTCTTTCAATCCCTGTATTTGCTGGACATGTCTAATAGATAAAATGTTTTGACCTGCACATGCTTTCAGCAACAATACATCACAGTTCTTAAATATCATTACTTTTAACTTGTATTTGCTTTGTTTATACACTAAACTGCCAAATAAAGACTATAATAATGTGAAATTCAAAGATCACTAGGTCAAGTTTACAAACTGCTCATTTATCAGACAATCAATAAAGATGTTACCAAATAAGCTTATTTCCAAGGTGACTTGCTCTAGGTTACACACTGTTACTTTAATGGACAATCAACATATCAACAGGTGTTACTAAATTTGTTTGGTCATTATGTTCTTCACCAGAGACAGACACAGACAAAAAACACAGATACATTCTAACACTGGGCACAATTTATCTGTAACTATCTCAGGCAATTGTTTAGCCATTATATTATCCAAATTGTTTACACAGGCCTTGAGAACAAAATATGCATAGCCTTGGCCTGATTAAGTTGAAAGAAGATATTATCAACTACAACTAACTTTCCTTATCATTATCCAAAACTTGTTTGAGGACCTGATCAAAACTTTACTGTCAGACTTGATTGGAAAAGCCAGTTAATTAAGTGTTATGTATTTTCTAGGTAGTAAGTCTGTTTGTTGTCAGTTAGTAATATTTTATAGAAGAGAGTAGAATAAAATACTGTTCCAGGTTGAAATTTGAAATCGTCTGAGAGAAAACTAGCTAAGCATGGAAGGATAATACTGAACCAAACAAAAGCAAAACTGGACCAAAAATTACATATTTACTGGTACACTTTAGCAGTAAAGTTTATACAATCATGTTTTCTTGTTTGTTGCAACCTTTTAAACCACCTTACAATATATATATTTATATATATATATATATATATATATAAATATCTGGCTACCATGATATATTTTCAAGAAAAATTGTGATCCGTGTGTGTGTGTGTGTGTGTGTGTATATATATATATATATATATATATATATATATATATATATACTACAGTGGAACAGTTGATACTTCTGTAACTTGCTACAAATGTTGAGGGTTGGTGTAGAACAAAGAGGACTGAAGACCTTGGCTACTGAAAATGACCTAAATGCTAATGGTGAAGATCCTGATCTCTACTGAAAATGACCTAAATGCTAATGGTGAAGAGCCTGATCTCTACTGAAAATGACCTAAATGCTAATGGTGAAGAGCCTGATCTCTACTGAAAATGACCTAAATGCTAATGGTGAAGATCCTGATCTCTACTGAAAATGACTTAAATGCTAATGGTGAAGAGCCTGATCTCTACTGAAAATGACCTAAATGCTAATGGTGAAGAGCCTGATCTTTACTGAAAATGACCTAAATGCTAATGGTGAAGAGCCTGATCTCTACTGAAAATGACCTAAATGCTAATGGTGAAGAGCCTGAGCTCTACTGAAAATGACCTAAATGCTAATGGTGAAGAGCCTGAGCTCTACTGAAAATGACCTAAATGCTAATGGTGAAGAGCCTGATCTCTACTGAAAATGACCTAAATGCTAATGGTGAAGAGCCTGATCTCTACTGAAAATGACCTAAATGCTAATGGTGAAGAGCCTGATCTCTACTGAAAATGACCTAAATGCTAATGGTGAAGAGCCTGATCTCTACTGAAAATGACCTAAATGCTAATGGTGAAGAGCCTGATCTCTACTGAAAATGACCTAAATGCTAATGGTGAAGAGCCTGATCTCTACTGAAAATGACCTAAATACTAATGCTCATATGTGTATATATATATATATATATATATATATATATATATATATATGAGCGCTTCCACATGAGCTCATGACCCTTTTAGCATAAAGATGACATTTTAACATTTGTGCATTTTAATATTAAGAATGTCTCCCAAATAAAGTGCAGTCAATTTCATGCAAATAACATGAAATATTAACAGAGATACAACAATCTGAATGCATAATGCCACAAGATTACAATATTAGAAATTTCTTCATTTAATTTCATTTGTCCAAAGTGACATTTTCTCACACTGCACTTCATAAAACTCTCCCTTTATAACTCGCAAGCATATGTGAAGGAAGGAAATTTTGCTTAAAATTAAAGCTTGGGGAGGGGGAGTGAGCAGCTAGCAACATTTCTTGATATACAAGAATTATAATCTTTGTCTCACAAATATTCATATCATGGATTTTAATAATAATAAATATTAGATCTTAAAAGATCAAATAAAGGCAATAAATTGATAACATAGTTTTAATATGAATAAAGCTGATATGCAGTATTCACAGATTCATGGCTCAGTATAATTTGAGTTGCCTCCCTCTCGGTATCAACGGATGTATTCAACACAAAAGTAATCCTTCTTAGTTTGAATTACACTCATAAACTGTCCATCAGACCCATTATGTCTGCACTGGATAATTTTTCTAGACTGATTTCAACTATCACCACATAATTTACCATATGCAAGATGATAAATTGCTCCGCCAACCGAATCGTGTGACATGACCTGTTAACCTCCAACAAACATTTAGTATTTGGCAAAGAAATATGTTTCAGTGTCAGTGACATGTTTATTAAAATTACTTTTATTATTCTTAAACATACAAAATTACCAGGTTGCATAAAATATAGTGGTAGATAATATTTATATTTGTATTTCAAGTTCATGTAGTAAGAACCTAAAAGAGTTTATTTCAGTACATAAAAATCAATTATAAAAGCGGCTTGAGAACATTCTGATATAAAATAAAAAATACACTCCAGAAATTTTTAATGTATTCAGTATACAGTCTTATCTTATAAATTTTAACTGATTTATATTTATGCTGAATTTGATGTAAATGAATACTAACAAAATCATAAATAGTTAGTTTTGAAGTATGCTGTTGTACATAGATTTGTTTAAGTTCTACTCTGTTAATTAGATGGAATTTTGATTAGTGATGTATGTTGATGTAAACATGTAAAATATATGCTGAATATATCGGAAGACAAAATATCTGAAACAAATGCTTTTGTATTTCTTTATTATTAATTACAATTTTCACCCCACACCCAGCTCAATAACGGAAAGCATAGTCTCTCAGCAGTCTAAAAGACAGAGATGATAAAGCATTATTTTTAGGACAAACCAACATTAAAGAGTAGATTTTCAAACTGTGAAATAATGCAATCAGGGTTTCAGGGTTTCTTAGAAAAGAAAAAATATACACAAGAAAACCTGAAATTAAGGGGTTCTTGAAACATATTCTAGATTCATTCATTTTTGAATATTTTCTTCAATTTCTATTTTCTTATTTTTTCCTTCAAATCATTGCCAGGATGTGCTTTTCTATATACTTCTAAGCAACCAAACCCACACAGTAATTGTCATCAGTTGCATCCTTGTTCAGCTGATTGTGTGGGCAACTACAAGCTTTTACCAATCCAAGTATCGTCTTACAGGAAAGGAATAAATGTTACTCCTCCATTTAGACAATCTATAGCTGACATACATGCCAAACCCCCCATCCCCATGAGGTATAAGCATAATTATTGCTATTATAAGTGGTAAAAAGGCATAATTTGGGTATAATAAGTGTAATCTATATATTACACGCCAGAATTACAGCATGTATGAAAAAGATACATCTACCTGTATTTTTTATACTAACCTGGTTCTGCAGCTGGTCAAAATTCATACCACAAAGGGCAAAATCCATATGGATTAGAACCAGAATACAAACACAAAATATCCTGAAATATTAGTTATATTCAGCACTCACTTTAACTAGTCTACATGTGTAACTTTCGCTGAATGATTGTGAACTGGAATTTTACAATAAGCATGATCATGTTTAGTGCGCTTGATGACATTACTCTCATATGCTTTGTCTAAAGTTTGTAAAGCAGTGTTGATCCATCCTTTCTTCTGATCTGACATGTTTTGAAGTTTGAAAAGATCCATCTGCTCTAACATTGTCTGTCATATAACATCCACAACTTGCACAGTAAAGTGTTTTGCTCAACATGTGATGCCATTTTCTTTAACTCATTAACCCCTGGCACCTCGTTTACGCATCAGGAGGTAGTAGCCTACTTCCGAGCTCTGTAGTGTCAAGGTCATGTATGATACACCAAAGTGGGTAGTATTATAGAAAGGTAGACAGATGTAGCTCTACAATGATACCAAATAATCTGGACATTCTAGCTGCACTACAAAATGTAGAGGGAAAAACATAATTTTTTGGACCCGATTTTTTCCCACCAAAAATTCACCTGTGGTCGGAATCTGATTTTGTGTCTGGATTTTAGACTTTTTGGCCTCAGATCTAAGGCAGACTGGTCTGAACTGCACACAGACAGGCGAACCTTTGCAAAAAGTAGGATAAGATAGGCATTTGGAATAAAGAGTGGTCTCGATATGAAAATGATGGGTCTATTAAGAAAAAAAAAAAAACCTCCAACTTTTACCCTTCTGCTCATGCACGAGTGAAAAAGCCAATGAAAAACGATGTTTCCAACATAACTAGGCATTATGTTAACTGGAAATGTCTTGGAAGTCAATGTATTTGGATGTATTCAGAAAAAGCCCCCAAAATGTGTTTCCTACTCGCATTTCAGGCGAAAACAACAAAAACCTCCAGGGGTTAATGAGTTAAATGTATAGACTGATCCACAAACTAACTAGCTTATCAATATAATGAATCTGCAAGGCACAGTTCATATTTAATGAAACCCATCTGTTTTCTTGGAAATGGGTCATATACAGTTGCTATAAATAGCAAATTAAGGAAAGGTACGCTTACACTATCTTATGCAACTGTCATCCTTTTAAGAATATTCTCAAATTTATGAGTGTAATTACAGAGATTTTAATGCAAATGAAAATAAAAACCAGCCAACTTTTTATTGCTTTATTTTTATTAATTATTGCACCAAAAAAGTGTAATCCATATACAGGCAACTGTAAAATGTAATTTGGTGAAAAAAGCGTATGATTATGCCAAAAGCTTAATGTCGGGCATGTACGTATTGTCTGTTAGAATTACAAAAAACTCTATCCCTTTTCACATTATCAATCAGAAAATCGACAAACCATCGCAAAATTTGTAAATACCTACAGTAACCAATTTATTATCGCAACAGTCAGCTTGTCGAAGGAAAATGGTGGACATAAATGATGCCTGGAGGTGGGTCTAATTTACACTTGCTGATT